>AFIV01000151.1:0-59193 GCA_000223765.2 Zymoseptoria ardabiliae STIR04_1.1.2 | reverse complement strand
TTCGCTCGCGACTTTTCCTACGCTACGGATGCCGTCGAGAACGTATGCCGGAATCTTTTCCCCAAAGAAAACCCCCTCCAACATCAACTTCAAAAGACAGACACCCTTCGCCTCATCCTAAATCTCCATCCTCTCCGAACCACCCATCCACCCCCATCCGCGGCGCCATGTTCTCCTCGCCGCGAAAAAACCCCCCCACCGCGAAACCCCCCCCCCCACCCCGCCCTCGGATCCGGGGCCTTGTGGACTGCCCATGAGTTGACGAACCCGCACAATCTACTACACCACACCACACCACACGCCCAGTCGGTCCGTCCTAGGAACGCAGCCGCGTAGGGACGGAGAAGAGGAGCCGCGCGCGCGGTGTTTCCGTTTCCCTCCTCCTCCCCAAACCAGAACCAGAACCAGAACTAGAACTAGAACCAGAAGGAGTCGAGACCGTGAAAAAAAGGAAGGAAGGAAGGATATCAAAAGATCAAAGCACGTGGGGCTGGGGCGAGAAGGAATGATATATATATATATACACACACACACGCGCGCGAGAGAGAGAGAGGGAGAGAGAAATATATCGTCGGGTTTTGGCGGCGGAGACTCTCTCACAAGGGGTGTGTGATCACTGATTATTCCTGCCCCTAGGCGAAACCAAAAAAACCCCCGTCGAGGCGAGGAGATTTTTCTTCCGTTCGAAGGGGGGTTTTTTTCTCAAGGGGGTTGTTTTTTTTCAAGGGGGGGGTTTTTTTTTTCTGGCCTCGGTGGTGGTCTTGCTTGATTCCTGGTATCTTACAGCTATGGATGCAGTTTGGGGACGGTTTGCGATGGAGGTCTGTCTCTCTCTCTCTCTCTCTCTCTGCACGGCGACGAAGCGATGCAAACGCGGGGGATGTTGGACATAGGGAGTATATTTTGCTTGCCTGGGTCGGGCGGTGAGGTTGGCCTTGTTTGCCGTTGAGATTTACACAGGATCAGTCCGGGTATCGGGCTTCGCTTCGCTTCGAGTGAGTGAGTGAGTAAGCGCCGACCTTGGAGGAGAGACCCAAAATGTCGTCGGCGACGGAGGCAACGGGTATGTGTGTGTGGCGACTAGCGGTGTTGAGGTCCGCCGTTGGTCGCAGACATTTTGTGTGGGTTTTCGACGGCTGGGAGCGGGAGAGTCTTGCGAGAACGACTTGGTCACGGAGTTCAGTTCCTGAAAGGGAGTTTCTCTGCATTTACGGAGGAGCTTGCGCTAGTCGAATCGTTGTTTCAATTGCTGGCGTTTCGTGGAGGGATATGCAAGTACAAGCAGCTGGAGGGATTGCACCACACGGCTCGTTGCAAGGACTACTTCGAGTCGATGCCGGCATTCCACGGCGGTTTGAGATCCACTGCTCGTTGTACATTCGGTTGTACTTCAAAGCTGATTCGGCTTCCGTCTTATGAAAGGGAGCGTGATCGATCAGCTGGAGTGGGCAAGAAGCCAGTCAAGCTTGCAGAAGCTCTCCTTTATGTTGGTAGACGAGCTCAATAAGCTCTTCGCGAGTACAGGCTCTGATGAAGTGTGACGATCCTGGCTGTGTGAGTCTCATTCAATCAGCTAATAATCATCAAATCAACAAGTAGCGCAATGGGGAAAGCGGACCCGGCCCACAGCCCGAGTGTTAGCACTGCACAATGCACACGCCGGGAACCACTAACACTGCCGCAGAAGGCCAGCCGGGTTTTAGTAATGGCATGGTTGGGGTGTCGATTGTGTGGTCAGAGAAGTAACAGATGTATTCCATACGTGTGCTCAATAACTGACACTCCCGCGAGAGAAGGTACAGCGCTGGCAGGCGAGGAGGGCAATCACCAACATCCATGCGTTCCTCGTATCATCCGCGCAGCTGTATGGCTTGTTCCTAGCTTCTCCACGGTCGGTGCACGCTCTCCAACAATCCCACTGGTAGCCTTCATCCCTTCACCGATGTACAGTCCGCCCTTCAAGCCCAATGCCTCTTCTCTTCTTTCACCGTGTGCGGCGTTGCCCAGCAGGAGCTTCCGTCACGATTGAGCGCGACCAATCGAGCTTGCCTAGAGACCATGGCGAGGAAGCGTCGTGTAATCGGTTTGGCGGAGGCGGACTTCGTGGGTGAACGGTCTCACAAATTCGAAGTGGTCGGTGACTGTAGCAGGTCAGGGTAGCAGGTTAGAAGAAGGCCGCGAAGATTGCTCAGTGGTCGCAAGCCGAGTTTGGCAGGTGGGTTTCACGAGCAGGACGGAAGCTTTCTGATCGGACCACCTACGACAGACATTGCGCTGACGGTGTGGTGATGAGGTTGGTAGGAGAAGTAGCTCCTATCGAGGACAGAGCGGACGTCGGCGGAGCGGACTTCAGAGGGAGCGGCGTCGACAGCGGTGAGGTGGATGAGGCGGTGGCGCTGCTGGTGGGTGACAGTGAGGATGTCCTTGGATCCGCAGGCTCTCTCATCACAGTGTCGGTGTCGGTGAGGGTGAGGACCTTCGAAGGCCGGGTCGATGTAGCAGCATTGGGTCGATGGTCGTTGTCGATGGTGAGCAGACTGGCTTCGATGCGTCTTCAGCCGAACATGGAACTTTCCACGGGTACATGCGCCGGCGACGTGGAATTGGTCGAGATGAACGAGGAGGGGCTTTCTCTTCTTCTGCCTGAGGCATCCATATCTGACCACTGACGACTGACTCCTTCAAGGGTTTTGACGATTATTGTCAATGATGCCCGAGGCCTGCAACAAAGCTGCATTGGAGAGACATCACTCACCAAAACTTCATCGCGAAACTTCATCACGACCGAGTCCTCACGGATGCAGCACCCGCCGAACCGAAAGATCCTACGGTCCCACGATTCGACACCGCATACCGCCGCCTTGCCTACCTTACCCGACATGGTCGCCCTGGACCGATCCGATGCATAACAATTTCGAGCACAGATGCAAGATGGACTGCTGTTGCGAAGGATTGGCTCACCAGGTCACTCCAGCCGACAACTCTTGCTCAGCAGTCTCACCTACACGCGATGCGCCGCCACTGTACGACATCCACCCTCCGACGCCGATCGCCGAAAACACTTGGAGCACAGAACTCTACGATTGCTGGGCCATACATACTTCAAATGCTTCCCAAGTTGGCGCCGCGAAGGGACTATCGAGACATGCACACGGCGTCGGTGCTACAGAGGTAGGAATTTATAATGGAGAGGTACACAAGTTGTAGAAGGAAACGGGCAGTGAAAAGAGGCATTGAATTGCGAAAGGATACTTCGACGAACCATCATCGCCGAGCCACGCCCTCCGTCTTGGTCGTATCTTCGTCTGCCCGTGAATTCGCCATCCATATGTCGTGTCTCGAACGTCGGCATCGCCAACAACAAGAGGATGAGCCATCCCATCCTACAACAGGAAATCATAAGAGCGAGGCGTCTTACTCTCTCGGCGGGATCAAATGTCCCAGTTAATAGATACACGGGAAAGAAGCTCGAGACATGAACTGCAGTACCACATCATGGATTGGGATGAATGTCGTCGAGTCCGCGCCCTCATTATTCTATCGCGCTAAACTGCGCGCGGTCCACTATGCGCGGAGAATGGTCGTGGCAGTATAGCGAGCTGGGGGGAAACCCAGCCCGCTGTTCCAATGGACTGCTCTCGGTGTGCGCCGATCCTGTGACGCCCCAAAGTCGTCGGTGATCCGTCATGACGTTTTCTTCCAGGTGTTCCCGACACGCCTTGAATGAGCTCTGCGGCTCCCGTGGTCTCGAAGAGTTCGCGCTATCTAGTATTCGACTCGAAGAGTCTTGTCAATGCGGAGGTCTCGACCGCTCGCTTTCTTGTATCGCCAGTCGGAGGCGTGATCGTAATGTGCGTTGGGGATGAGAGGAGACCGCCTTGTATCGCCAGTCGGAGGCGTAATCGTAATGTGGGTCAAGGCTGACAGGACACCAGGCTCGACGTCCAGAAATCGCTCCTTGTCGACGGTAGGCAGCGGAAGGGCGGAGTCTCGGAAAGACATCGAACAGCGCGGTCGAGGGGTTCGGTTGCACATCCTGATCGCCCATGTCTTTCTACTTGCAGATTTCATACGACGCCGCTCATTGCCACCCATCAAGATCTCTGCATTCATCCCCTCGTCAACGTAGATCTCAAGCACAAGCCCGAGTTCTCATCGGTCTGGAAGGCGTGGATCCCGCGCCACCGTGTCTCCATCTGCATCAGAACGGTATTTGCGCTCCGCAATTGACCAAGTGAATGATGCAGTGATATCGGAAAGTTTGTTCAGTGTAGGTGGGTAATGGTCTAGGGCGTGGGGTAATCCGATGGTCACAGGTAGACAAGACTCGAGACAACTGCTTTGACGACGATGCTGGTTTGTCACAGCTCCAGAAATCCAATCTTCCATCGCGCAGCTTCTCGTCATCTTCATCGCTCATCGGCTTGTGGATGCGCACAGGTGGCAGTATTTCCATCTTCCTCTGGTCCAGGCGGTTTTCCTCCTCTCTTCAGTGGCGGCTGATTCCCTGGGTCGACCGCAACCGTGCGTTTCTTAATTTTAAGACACACTTTGTCGGCGACCGACAGTCGCTTGTCGTCCAGGTTCTCGCACTTGTCATTCCAGCTCTTTCACGCCGTGGAGATTGTCATCTTCGGAAGACGGCCTCGCATCCTTCGCCAGCGCTTGGACGTAGTTGTCCGGATGTCCGCATGCTCCATGAAATCCAGCTCCCGCACGAATTCATATTCTGCATTTGCTTGGGCGATGGACTCGGTCTCTGACGGTACTTCTCCTGCCCATTTCTCGATCGCCGCATTCTTGTCCTCCTTTTTCCTTTTTCCCAGAAAGTGATTGCCGTCACACTCGTGTTCGCGGAGCGGCAGCGCGAGGAGTCTTGTGCGTATGCATGCCATGACAGTGTCCTCCTCTTTGCAGGCTTGCGAAGCTTGCGGTCCGAGATATTGTGTTCGCGGGATGATGGTTAATGTTGTTGTTCACCGCTGGGTAGTTAAATACCGGGGCGATCGGCGCAGGCTTTCTCGGTGACAATGTGTTGTAGTATGCGTGCGGAGGTGTAGGAGAGCGACCAGGTATAGCCCGGTTATCTCGCTTGAAGGTGGGAGTCAAGGCGGGCATCTTGAGGAGTGTGCGTTGGGCAGCGCGGTAGTGAGGAGTATGCGGCGGGCAGCTCGGTGCTGAGAGGTGTGCGACGGGCAGCTCGGTAGTGGTGTTATCCGCTGGAATGCGTGAGGGCGCGACCTGCTGCGGCCGGCGCAGTCCTGTCTTGTGCCACGAGATGTTTCCCGGCTAGTATCGATTCGTTCCTGACTGTATTCGGCAGTAAAGATGCGGTGCGGTGGGTGGTAGCGTTGTCGAGGAGGGCAGAGCAGTCGTTGTCGTGCCTTGATTCCATGACGCCAGGATCACGAGGCTGAGCCCGAAGTTCCGAGTCTATCGCCGGGACGCGGCAATCGCTGTGAGTTTGGTCTGCCACGTGACTGTCACGCGACTGCCACGTGGATCGGCCCCGCGCGCTAGCAAGACTCCGGGGCAACTCCATTTCGGCACTTGGCCACTTTGGGCCGACCTACTTCCTCACGGACACTGCGGGGAGAAAATCACGGCGAAAGGTATATAACGGAGTGTTATGTGTCCTCGTCATTCCCTCCTGGTCACATCGCCTCCGACCCCATCGCCATCCACCATCCATCGCCATCCACCCTCGAAAACCATCAAGCCGAAGCTCGGCAACACCACACCCACTATATCATCACCATCAGAAATCGCCACCCAAGGGACTCGATGCGTAGCTCGTGCGATTGCATCTGCCATGTCGCCGCATACTCCACATTCGACGGAAGCACATCATCCATCGCCGCCAGCTTTCACGTGACGATCCTCCTAGTCGGACGTGTCCAGCATGCCGCCGACGAGGGAGCCACCCATCAGACACCTCAGGCTGCCAGAAGACTAAACCTCGTCCAGTGCTTTCACCATAGCGTTCGCGGCCTGGTCGCTCACAATGCTCATCCGTCCCGGCGCTGCCATCTGCGTCGCTCCCACACATACACATGGTCCACGACTCACGAGCCCTCTGCAGACCGAGCAAGGCATGTCGATCGAACTCGACGACATCTTGGAAGCGCTTGTTTTCGTCGCGACCTCCCTTTCCGGCTCGTGCTACCTACTCTACAGCCGGCATCGTCCTGTTCTTCGCCACTCTCACGACGCGGCATTCAAATCTAGTGACCACCGTGGCATTTTGTTCGGAGCAAAGACAGACATAGCTGAGGCGGTTTCCGCGTCGTCGGACGTTGGAGAAGAACAAGAGGGCGGACAAGGTGAACATGTTGCACAGGCGATAGATGCTTGCTAGTGCTGGCTTGGAGAAGTGATACTCCCGGAAAGAGGTGAGGTGCGGGCAAGGTTGAGCTGGAGAGCTATTCCATCCCCAAGGTTTGGGACGGCTGAACTTTGTACACAACCGTACAACGACAACACTCTGTAGTAGAGGTATTAACTTGCGAAGGATGGAATGGTCAACGGAGGACGGAGATTGGTGAAGTGCAGGCAAGACTTGACTCCCGGGAAGAAACATCCGAACTCCCCAAAACACCACCACCTCATCAATGTTGACCTTCGCCCTCAACTCGCGACCTTATTCACCCTTCCTCCCAGCGGAATCCGCCCTGCTGCACATCTCCTGCCCTCGCCTCCATCCCTTCAAAAGCCACGTTCACGTCCACGTCCACGTCCACGTCCACCATCCTCCCACCAAAACCACCCACGACGCCGCAGGTGGCCACGCCGCCCTCGACGCACGCACCCGAACAAAACCCACGAACCACGCCCACGCCCTCGAAACGCGGACGAGGTAATCCGATTCACGGCTCCTGACAAAAACATCGAGGCCGTCGAAAAGTCACCGCCGGGAAAGGGAAAACAGGAATTTAAACAACGTAGAGGCGGGAGCTGGAGGGAGATAGACAGGAGGGAGGAAGAAGATGTCACACCTGAGAGAGAACGTCCGTTTCCGAGATGAATAAAGAAGAAGGCGCGGAACATCATATAGATAACACTCGTAATAGAGAAGCGGTCAAAGAAGAGTAGCAGGACGGCCGCCGATCTTCGAGCGCTATTTATTCAACGACACAGCCTATGCTCCGAAAACGTTTCTGTTACATTCGATACCGAATAGCAATCATATTGTCAGCATCTTAGCTATAGACTCGCACGGCTCAACGACCCTGCTACCGTATATCCGCAGGGCAACTTAACCTCCAACGGTGACACATCGGACTTTCTGGACGAACACGGAAGGATGACATGTTCCTCGGCGCGGTGATCATTTCCAATTGCCCTAGCGCTGAATGTCGCCGCCGATCATAGACGGCACAATCCCTCTAAACGGTCGTTCTCGTCCATCTAGCGCCTCTCCACGTTTTCGCTGTGTTCGACCGCAAATGCCGACATCTCCGATGTATCCTCCCTACCCTAAAGTCTTCCGCAACTTTATCTTAACATTTAAAGTGCTGTCCTTTCTCTCCCTCCTCATCTCCATGTTCACAGTCGGAAGCAGATCCTTATTCTATAATCGGAGGCGGAGAGACTTCCTTGGGCTCGGAGTCTCGGCTGTACTTTGCTAGATCTAGAGGTTTGCTGTGATACCGGCACACTAGTCGTCGTTATGGCGTCCTTGTCCTTGCTAATGGCCAAATCTCAATGAGCTACGGATAAATGATCGCTCATCGGTCTCAACCTAAGGAGCAGCACCAGGACACCTAAATTGAAGTAAGCCACAGAAAGAGGTCGAACCAATATCAGTACCACAAGCCACAGGAGAGTGGGACCTCGGGACCAATATCAGGACTTCCGGCTCCGGCGCTTTGGTACCAACGACGGGCCGAATCGCACGTCTACCCTCACTCCAAAGTCTGTCGTGGAAAGGTCTCATCTTCCGCGAACGTGGGCATTTGCGTGTCCCGCATAAAGCTTGGTCGAAAGGTGTGTTTCTCGGTATTGCTGCCGGCTCGGGCTTAGTATTCGTTCCTTCTCGATCCCTTCCCTCTTCTTCCACCCACTCTCCGGGCTCCGCGGCGGCGATAGCGGCTTGGGATTTGAAAATGGCACGGAGTCCAGCACGGAAGAAATAACCAGACTCCAGTTCTCGCAGACCACGGTCGTCGGTACCTCGGAGAATGCGGAGATGTTCGTGGTCGGTGGAGGCGGAGGCGTGGGGGAAGAAGATGAGCCTTCATCGGGAGAGTGATTCGTCGGGAGGATTGTGAGTGAAGTGAAGGACGATCAATGAAGGAGGCGATGCTCGTTGTCGTTCGGAGGTAGTAGTTGTCGTTGTTATGAGGTACAGCTCTCGTTCGGAACATGTTTGGCAACACGGTCTGTCTCAACTTGTGGTTGGAGCAAGGTACGGAGCCAAGAGCAGGATGAGAGGGAAGGGAATGGAAGGGGTGGAATAAAGAGAAGGGAAGAGAAGAGATGGATCAAAGAGAAGGAAAGGGAAGAGAAGGAATGAAGGGAAGGACAGGGGAAGGACAGGGGAAGGAATAAAAAGAAGGAGGATTGTGGTGGTGTAACTGTTTGTTCCGAAGCGGTCAGTGATCCACTGGGAAAGCTCGGCGGGCGGATTGAGGCAGCCTCAACCGGTGATGTTCAAGCGTTGAAAGCGAAGATGTGTAGAATGCTATTGCCTTCGTAGCTGAATCATGTGCAAGGTTGAGTGGCCGGCTGCTCCACTTCAGAGACACCTGCCCATTCGCCCTGGTCGCCATCATCAACAACGACGATCCGGAAGAGGCGGCCGTGGCATGGAGGGAGATTGGTGAGTGAGCCGATTCCTGTCGGACACTGTTTTCGCATGCAGCCTGGCGAAGACCGGTAGTCGTACGCCATTGTTGTAAAGTGAGGAGGAAGAGGACCTTGGGAGATGAAGAAGTGGACGATTCGCCGTGACCGATGGCAGCAAGTATTGGTAGCAGTAATACTGTACTGGGCGGTCGTTGTTAGCAGTGTGGAGTACCAGTTCGACCACCAAGCAAGATCCTCTCAACTGTGCAAGAAAATGCTCGTCGATCCAGACTACGGAATCGCTCACCCAGTTCCTCAAAAACTCTCCAGACCTGCCTTGCCTACCTCGTCATCATCACATTCTCACCAAGCATAACCGGAAGATTTCATCTGTGACCGTCTGTAACGTAAGACGTGAGAAGGTCCACCTGGAGTCGAAGCACTATTCGGAACACGAAGGTGAAAAGGAAGACTGGGAGAGTGGAGGAGATCCTGCAAGGAGCAAGCTTGCTGTCGGAATCGATCCGGCGGTTGTGTGAGTTGTGCGAGAGGCTTTCTGCGTCGCCTCGTTCGAAGCCCTCCTACTGCTGCTCACAACAACCGTTCCCAACCGGCCTTGGACTCTGAACCCATCCGTCTATTTCTGGAGCCTTCTGTTGGTACTTTTGTCCGCCTCATTTCATCTCCTTCGACCTCCTGCGCCTCCAGTCAATGTGAACCTCGATGTCCAGTCACTCGATCCGACGGGTAGAACTCCCGGTCGCAGACGATGCTTTTGGCGGAAGACGGAGGAGGAGGATCTGTAGGTGTCGGCGTCGGATCGGACTCGCTGGAGGCAACGAGGTTCGGGATGGTGGATGGTACTATCAACGATGCTCTGCGCCGCAGGCAAAGGCCACCGCCACGACGAGGTTGCGAGATTTGGCGAGATTGGACAGCTGGACGCTGATCGGATGCTGCAGAGGCGGGAATCTGATGTCCTGGACATCGTTGTTAGGGTGGCAAGTCTCAGCAGAGGATGGTATCGCAGATGACGGTCCTTCCAAGATGGTGAAATGTTGCCTAAGGCCGATCTGAGATGTGCCGTGGTGGATGACTAAGCGTGTGTCCCGTCTCGTCCTTCTGCCCTTCGAGTCCAAAGTCTTGGATCCGATGTGCTCTCCACTGCCGAGGAGAAACTCACAGCTTTCACCGCATTGACAGCTTTCACAGCATGTACGCATTCACCCCATCCTCCGCGGCTAAATATATCAGCTGCGTCATTCGTAGGGACCTAGTGACCTAGGACAAAGATATCGACATCGTCAACTTTCGACATCGTCAACTTTCGACGGTCAACTTTCGACGGTCAGCACGACATGTAGCATTGCGAAGCTGTCAACCGAGATTGCTAATGTAGCTCCACCAGTGGCCAAACAGATGTCAGCATCGATGAGTACATCGTCGTCGCGAAACAAAATGGAATATCGCAAAAAAATGCACGATTCCGCACACTCGATCGCAAATGGTCATCCATACGATAGTTTTCCTGTTCGGAAACCGGGGAGCACAGACGAAGGCGGCATGGGCAAGATCGAATCCAACGAACATGAAGACGAGCATCGAAGAAACGGGCCGACGATGGAGCATGGCGACGTTGTGCCAAGGCAAAGCACCGGGCGGCAGAGGAGAGCGTTCAGCTGCGGTGAGAAAGTCGAGGGTTGAGTGCTGCGAGAGATATGCGAGGCCGACAGTCAACTATTCCTCACGCCGCTCCATCCTGGCGGCAGGCGGATGGGCTGCTTCGTCTACCCTCTTGCCTCGAGCATTTCTTTTCTACGATCTTATCCCTCACATAATCAGCGATTCTTCCTTGCTCCACCCCTATCGCAACATCGGATTCTTCGAAGCGACGCTTTGATCAGCCACATTTTTCAGCGGACCTCTGTCCACTGGTGCCTGAGACACGACCTACACTCTCTCACGCACTGCTGGGAACCCAAAGACCCAAGGTCAACTACGAAGTTCCATACTCCCACCTCTGTCTCCCTCGAGTCTTCCACTAGCAGGCGTTGTCTGGTTCGTGTCTTCGCTTCTGTCAAAAGCGGCTTCTGGACGAGTGACTGGCCCGGAGACTGCGTCTGGTGATGCCAAAGAGCCATCAAAGCGGAGTTGGCCCTTGCTTTTGAAATCCAGGCCGCAAACTCCGCCTCGCATAGCCGTAACTTGCTTGGCGTTACCGAGGGAGCGGAAGATTGCCGTTCGGCCAGCCTGAAGTATCCTCGTAGCCGCGGTCAAGATCCTCATAGTTGGATGCACTCGCGACGACGATGCGGACGTACTCGAGCTGGAGCTGAATCGAGATGACAAGAAAGAGCGTGAACCACTCCTCACGTGGCGGCGCAAAGGGCAGTTGGCAAACTCCACAATCTCGTCGCTTACATTCTTCAGTAGACTAGGCGTGAGGAGCTGCTCGCCTCCCTTCGGATGGAGCCAGATATTAAGCATTGTCTCATCCGTAACAACGACAGGAGGTGAAACAGCATGTATGCTATGATTGAACGCGCTCTTGTGCTCCGGGACGCCTTCGTGCAGCTGGAGGTCAATGAAACGAATTTTGAGGTTTCAAACGCACGAGGAATATCGCTGCTTCTACTAACTCCTCGCAGAATGCCTGAAATCACAAGGAGCGCCACAAGCCTCTAGAGCAGGACATATCCGCGGCTCTAAGCAAACTGCTACAAAGTCTTGTGCATAACTTGCACGCCATTTCCTCGAGTGCGATAGATCTGGTGGATTTTCTTGATCGTCGCGTTGAGAACAAGAAAGCATCTCTGGCGCGAGCTCGAGAGGCGGCGGATGCTGTGTTGAAGAGGCTGGAGCTCTCAGGCACGTGAAGGAAGGAATGTGAACGCAGACATGGGAAGAGGGGTTCGAGTTGTAAGACGGTTCGATGAGTCTGAAGGACTGTGGCCGATACTCTCATCGATCACATTGTGGACATCATGCAAAAGGAACGCTGCGATGGATATGTTAACGGACATGGCATATGGCGTGCGATGGCAGAACATGTTTTCATCAGTAAGATCTACCTACCACTTCTCCGCCCGCGCTTGACCCTGGTACCAACTGCTTAGCCAGCAACTCGTCAGCACCCCTATGATCATACGCTCCCTGTGAACCGGCTGCACGTGCGACACAGCAGAGGGACAGATCTTGTAGGAGGAGACGGCGGAGTATAGTGTGGATGGGGAATCTTACGACATCTCCCCTAAGCGCTCATATCCACTTCGATCGACAGTCGAAGACACTCGCTACCAATCAGGATCGAGAAGATAGTCGCCCGGATACGGACAATGGAGGTTAGGCGCTGATCCAAGCTCTTTGCGGTTACGACCACGACTGACAAAGCATATCGCCAAATCGTCCCGCTAGCTACTACCGCATGTCCGATCGACCCAGCTAGAGAGCAGCGCACTCTCAGCAGTCAGCGGCAATCAATCGCGTACCGAAAGTCGAGCGGTGCGGAGAAGCTTAGTGCTTTAGTTAAGCAGATATTCTACAGACGACTATCTCTCCAGCTATTTGTAGCAATAATAGCAATAGATGCGCGACAACGGATAAGGACTGCGAAGAGGAACATAGCAACTCGAGGACACGGGCCTTGCTCTAGAGGTCCGAGAGAAAGAACAACAACAAAGGAAGACATTGGTCTGGTGCCTGATCTTGTGTAACCCGCTACGAAGATCTCCTGATTCGGTTGCTGAACGCCACCTCACTTCCTAGCCTCATTACAAAGGAACGGAGCTGCACCTACGACGGTGGATCTAGCCTTAGCTCCGGCTATCCGATGGAACCTACCCATCCGCTGGACTGAGGGACGCAATTGAGCACGGTCTACGAGCGAGCACAGTCTTACCCGAAGTTCCACGTCATGGAGGCATATGGACGCTTCTTGGTCTCCTGGCGACGGAACACCCAGACAGACTGGGTGCCCGTCGCTACATGCGTGGTCAGATAACCAAGTCTCAAAATCTGCTGGCGTGTCCCACTTCTCTACGCGACCCGCGGTTTGACAGCCGCAACATCAATTCTCGAGCTTGACCTGCTGACTCTGCTGCATCAACGGCGACGTTGTATGGAAGCAGCCTATGTCTTCCGCCGCGCACTATGGTCGAACTCTGCGACCAAATTTCGGCGGCCGCCTAAAGGACAGATGCAGCCGACCTCAGCTAATACTTTACCAAAAGACTCTTCTGGCCCTGAGATTGTCATCGAGGTAATGCTCAGAGCACCAATTCGCGCCTTGATCACCCGCCGAACGGCCTCAACACCCATGACAGCTCAGGTCGGCGTCAACTCCCATCTATACGTTCTTGCTCCGTCGCACACAGCATCAGCTAATAGCTCTCGGCTAGGAGGGAGACCGTTGATCCCGCTGCTTCAACTTTAGCGAGTCTTCATCGTTTTGATAACGCACACAGCTTTAGCAAATGAACGACGATGATATCCTGTCCAAGCGTTAAGGCATAGCTCGTAGGGAGCTTTCACAACCTCTCTCGAATCTTCAGTCTCTGGCATCCTGAGCCGGACTCGGATTAGTAGCCGCTGGCAGATTGAGCGTTGTTCCCCCAGGCACTGCAGGATGGCTGGTTACAGCCGCACATACAGCATCATAATTCCAAGCGGCGAACGCAAGCCCAAAGCCGGCGAATACGCAGAAGCATGGAGCTATGCAACACAGAGGTTTCGCCCTTGTCGACGCCATGATCTCGAATACGAGGAGGAAAAAGCTCTGAGTTTCGAGAATCGCTTAGCTCGGAGCATAGCCTTCTTCTGCGAGTCGCTATGCTTCTGGAAGTCCCCAGTTTCTGGACCATGTTTCGAGAGGACGTGTTCAGTGCCACCAATCTTCACTCATCCTGACGACTTCTTTTGCTTACAAAGCGTGACTTCGGAGAAAGTGGGTGAATGGAAGTCGTGCCTGTGTACGGGTGGAATGGAATAGCATGCATGCAGACATCCGCAACGCCCAATGCAGCCCGGGTTCAGCATGCTGTGCATGCTGTGCATACTCATTTGCTTCGTCATCGATGCTAGCAACTCACCTAATGGATCCTTATTTTAGGACCTTCGGACACCTTCAAGCAAGACCGAAGACATCCAAAAATCCTCCAAGACGCCATGCCCATTCTTGTACCATTCTTGGACCATCATGCCCGTCACGAGATCCATGGCAGCCTACCGCCGCACACACCGTTGTGTCAGACTAGCGCGGAACTTCGGAACTGCTCCCTCCTTCATCTCCATCACCAGCACCGGCACCAGCACCATCGTTATCATCATTGTCGTCTCGATTGTTTTCGGCGCCATCGGACCCAGCTTGTGTATCTCCGCCACCGGACTGGAAGCCAGTCGTTATGCTATCGACGACGCGCTCTTCATTTTGCCACCCTCTCCGTGCAAGTCGGCGACCGTCATTGCGTCAAGCCTGCATCGCCTGCCTGCACCGCCTCCCTGACCGTGCCACGACTCGGATCCTCGGCCGCCTTTGCACCACTTTTCTCGCCGCTTACATGGCCGCCATTATCGACTGCTCCACCGGCGCCTGGATCCAGCGGATTCTCGAGGAATCCTACGCACTCGCAGTGGACCTCGCTAGCCGTGCTCCCGACCGCCCTCCGCCGCTCCGCGCTCAAAACTTAACACCACTGCGCACTGCCGCCACCGTCGTTTATTTCGACGTGCACTGCTGAGCACTCTTATTTCCAGTGGTACGTTTATGACGCCCAGAACCCGGCTAGCAACGAAACCAACTTTGCTAACGGAGCAGGAACTGCTAACCTTTCGGGGCGCGCTGGCCACGATTCGCATAAGCCGCGAAGAGCGGAAGCGTTGCCGGAACGTGTCCGGAAAACAGGATCTCTGTCCGAACGGACTGGGCTGGCCGGCTGTGTGTGACGTTGCCGTGCCAGATAGAGCGGAAGGAGGGAAGTGGGCATTGAGGGAGGAGGAGTGCGAGGCGGAAGAGCGAGCTGCCGTCGGCGATGAGGGGCGGATGACGAAGAGGAGGACGAGGAGGTAAATAGCGCGCACTACTACAGTGTGCTGAGTCGGCCGCCGGCGCAACAAGCCGATCAACGTCCTCACGCCAAATTCCCTACCCAACGCAGAGCTGAAGCAGTAGCGCTCTTTCAACTGCTATAAACTGCTTAGTCGGCTATGCCACTGCAGTATAGCACCCGATACATACGGAAGGAAGAAGCCAACTAGAACTTGGACGAGCGCAACGTGGGCCTCAACACTCCTATGGTACTCCTTCGGCAGTTTGGTAGCGGAAGCGATAATGCAAGAGGCAGCCGCAGTCCCGAGCCAGTTGCAAGTGTGCATTACGCTGTAATCTTCCTTCATCGGCGTCAAATCGCTTTGAAGCAGCAGAAGCAGTAATTTGGGAAGCGACCGGACAAGCGCAATTAAGAGTTCAACATTCCTCCTTCCACCTACGACTTTCTATTACGGCCGGATCAGCAGCGTTGCGAGCCAGCACACGCTTTTCGACACCCCTGTCGCTCTTTCATCCTACGAGATTTAGATAAGCGACGTTCGTTGTGAGCTGACGCCCCAGGAGCAACTTCTTTACCTACGATCGTCCGCCGTCCACCTAACCACTCGTGGGCAGGACACCAGAACGCCGCCACGGTGCAGCGTGACGCTCCCAGGGACGACTGGCAGTAGCATGCGTAAGCTCCGCAAGACCGATGCAATGCGATGCGATGCAACTCCCTATCTTCATCGTGTGTCGTCCGGCCGTCCTGTTAGCTCCTTTCCCAGCATGCTATCCCAGCAGTTCTAACTTCTCCGCTATCTACTCCTAGAGCCAGGAACGGAGTGAACAATCCCTTTTACTCGGCGTGGCAGCTGGACGTCTCTCTTTCCCGTCCTCGACAATGAGACGCTTTAGAAGGAAAGAAGCGCGACCTTCTCATCAACGACAATAATACTAGCAAGACCACAGCAAGTTGGGGAGTTT
The DNA here is from genome assembly GCA_000223765.2 of Zymoseptoria ardabiliae STIR04_1.1.2. Lineage (NCBI taxonomy): Eukaryota > Fungi > Ascomycota > Dothideomycetes > Mycosphaerellales > Mycosphaerellaceae > Zymoseptoria > Zymoseptoria ardabiliae. Next base: position 43,397 of record AFIV01000151.1, on the reverse strand, counting down.
GCGATAATTAGCGCGATAATCAAGTCTCGCGTTGATGCCGACGAGAGAGCGGCTCCGTCTTCAGGACGATGTGGAGCCTAAATGGAAACTCTACCTTAACATCGTACAAGCTTAGTGTCTACTGCTTCTTCTCCTCCTTCGTCGCGAGACCAAATGCGAACATCCTGCTCGCCTCGCCGGGACGACGTGTCGCTCGTCCTGAGATTATCCCTTCTTCCCCGTCCACGCCTCCTACCCCTTTCTCCTCTCCGTCCTCTGCCTCCTCTCCATCCTCTGCCTCCTCCTCTACTCGTCGAGGCGCTGCAGCCATTCTGCCAACAGGACGTTTCGCAGGAGTCGCGAACAGCATCGATAATGCTTTCTTCGGTGTCGGTGTCGGACGGGGAAGTCGGGAGGGAGTCGCTGGCGCGAACACTGGAGGAGGAGGTGGAGGAGGAGAGAAGATTGGTCGCTAGGATAATGATGCCAGCTTGCCCGGCGTTGCGAAAAGGATTCTAGTAGGCCGAGACGATACAGCGCCTCGCTTCGGAGATTGAATGCGGACTTGCGGAGGGTTGGTCGCGCGCGAGTGGGTCTCCGGTATAGTCGTCGCTCTCATCGCTTGCTTTTCAGGAGTCGAGATGCGAAATGGGGTGCCAGGCGCGCGTTCGTCGATTTCTCGGTTTGAGGGACTTATCGGAGGTGGTCGTACGAGCTACACAGGAGCAGAGTGGCACGGGGTTCGATAGTTGGAGAAGTACCGGCCTTGAGACGTGCGCTGGGAGGACTATAGCAACAGGCGTCGTTGTTCAGGAAATGCTCACTCCTTCCCATGGCGCAGAGTCCCTCGCGCTTGTCCGTTTCTTGACCATCTATGCCGACTAGTATCTTCGAGGGAACGCTGAGACAACAGAGATTCCTTCCCCTATCGCTGCACACTCAGCAAGCACTCCAGGCCTTCTTTTCCACAACGACTGCACCTCGCGCCAACATCCGTCTGAGCGCCCAGAATCATTCCTCCAGAGCAAATAATGTGCGAAGCGATGCGGCTTCTATACAGAAGTCATCGACTCCTTCGCCTGTTCAAGTCCATTTCCCTCATGGTCCTATCAAGATGCCGAGAAAGCCTGCAAGACTCACCCATTACTGGAAGTCGTGCATTCGACTGTCTGCACCATCTCCGACACACATCATTCAGAACAACTACGATGCCCATCGCCCGATCCATCGGAGTAACCACTTCGACAATTTAGCTTTTGGTCGAGGGAGGTCTGGAGGTCAATAGCAAGATGTGCAGTAATCCCAGCTTCAGCGACTGCCTACAGAGATGTCCTTCGCTAGAAAGAGGTGAAGAGTGCCGACCATGTTCAGTCTTGGAGTGACTGGCCCAGCATCTCACGATATTCTAGCTTACGCCTATAAGGACATGTCGTTCCAAGGCCGCTCTGGTGTGTTTCCCACGAGATCTGAGCTGCTTGTCGTACGCAGTCAGCGGGTTCAAGACATCGCCCTTGTCTTCGGAGCGTGGATGCGCCACCTTGCGCCTACCATTATCTCAGAGATCGTTCAAGACTTTGCTATAAGCAAGCTCTGACGAAGGCACGCCACTCCGTTGTTAAGTCATTCGACATCTCGTACCGCAACCGGAAGATCACTCGCTTTTTCCATCTTCCACTGCGCATTACCTGCTAAACGAGACCACGCCGGAGCACTAAGCAGGGCTCGCTTAGACGTGGATAGATTGTCGCTGACAGACCTTCGCCAACCTCTCCTGAACATAGGCTCCACACGGTCGACAGCACCAAGTGGATGGCGGAAGATGTAGTCGTCGGTCGAGTGGCTCTGGAAGATCTGGTCGCATCGGAGAACAAACTCCAAGACGTCGAACTTCGCGGCATCGGTCGGGGAAGAAGTAGGAAGAAGTCCAACTTGACTTATCAAACAGACTGGGAGGTGTTTCTCGCGCTTTCATTGGCCACGCTCTAATTACTGTGCCAGACGGGAGCAGCACCGACAAGATACCAAATCCTCTTCAACGACACAACCCAACGACCTCGCTGGCGCTTCCTCCCACCCATTGGACCCACGACATACGCCTCTCCAATAGGTCCAGCAAGCCAATATGCAAGTCCTGCATGCCGACAGTCCGCCAGCAGACTCGCTCCAATCTCTCACTCGCTCCGCAACGGCAATCCAGCGAACCGGATCCACCAGAACATTGCCATGTTGGGATTTGACTGATTGGGCGGTCCCTGGGTATGGTCGACCATAGCGGTTGATGGCGTTGCACGATGATGGAAATGGCGTCGAGAACAGTCCAAGAGACGAAGGCCCTGACCCATCAACGCACGCTTCGAGGAGCTCGCCAATGATCCATCCAGCGGGAAAGCATTCTCGTTCCGCGTCGAAGATCCGTCTTCACGGAAGATCCGAGAGCGAGAGTCGAGCATGCGATTGAGTGGTGGAGATGATTGGACGGCCAGCGCCAATGCGACCTGCACTGTGGCTTCGCAAGCAACAAAGAGTGCAGTCGAGTCTTGGCTTGTCAAGAGTTATGCGCCATATGGCCTTGCACGCGGTGATTGCGCGGACAAGACCCGTGAATGTCATCGATTTCCAGCGCTGCAGTCTTCCCGTCCGTCGCATTCGATACAGACGCAGGCGGAGTAGCAGGCCGAGGTGCCTACAAGGCGAGCGAGATGGTGGATCCCACTCCCCACAGCCGTCCCATACAGCACAGCGCCCCGTCAGTGATGATTCCCCGCGCCTGCGGTCTGTTCTCGTCGCATACAACATTCGCGATGCGTCCTCGGCTAAGAAGCAGCGGCCACTTGAAGATTTCCACTCGAGCATCGTGCTACAAATGCGCGGAGTCCGGCAGCATGCGCAAAGACGAAGCTCTAAGCGGAGGCATCGAGGACCGATAGGTCGAAAGGGCACCGGTGCACGCGGCGAGGTCTTCGTTTGTGTAGAGGACTCCGGACTTTCCAACACAACGTGGAATGCTAACGCTAACCAGAACATCAAGTCAACGGTGCCGGTGCTATAAAACACCACTAGGTCCATGCGAACCGGAGGTTTCATCGGCCGGCGGTAGAAACAGACGACGCTGAAACTGAGCAGGAGAGGTACGAATTCGTGTTGTTGAAGAGAGGGGAGACGCGCATGCAGCGGAGGATTTCCATGTTCGGCCAAGTTGTTGAGGATGGCTTCACGCAGTCCGGCGAGTGCGAGGACTTGGTCGCAAAGCGGTGTAGGAGCTGGACGGAGCTGCGGTTCGGTCGAGTGGAGGAGACATGTCTTTCTCGTTGCCGACGCTGGGAGCCAGAATCGTATTCGCGCCATCAGATCGTCGGGTTCACAGCGACAGTAGGTGCCCACAGGGACCAGTCTTGATCCCTAGGCGAGTACATGGCCATCTACAGGTGGTCGGTCTTTGTGGCTCGTGTGCTCTGCCCACACGAAGAGGACTCCTGACTGCGACTGCGGGTGGGTGGTGCCAAAGTCCACGGATCGAATTCTCCGACACGTCGGACATGGCATGCTTGAAACCTTGCTCTGTCAGAATGAACGATCATCGTGTCGCTTGGCAAAACATGCCTTGATTCTGTGGACTGCCGTGAGAATGCTTCCCGATTCGCGAATCCCTTGATCCTTTTCTCGTTAGAGTGGAGGCGCTTGTGGATTGGAAGCAAAAGGCCAGGCTCCGGAGAGGGCAGAGGGCTTCCGGCGCTGGACCCCGTCCGTTCCGTGAGAGTTACTGCTCCGCTCGCAGCGTGATTTGTTCCGCTTCCAGTATACTCAGATGGTGAGGAAAGACCGCGGTGATACCTTGGCATATGAGTTTACGATGACAACGAGTAGTGTCTTCCACGCCGCTCCGTGCCGTCGTCGGCCGGCTCGAGTGTTGTGTCATCGTCCTGACTGTCGTCGAATCGCGTGGCGGCAGCAGTCTAGTGTCCTCCGGCTGGGATGTCCACTTCACTGCTCTCCTCCACCTCCTCTCCCTGCTTCCTCTCCGTCTTCTGCACCGCTCCACGCTCCCGGACAGCTAACGGTGCTATTGTCTCTAGCAAGATGCTCGAGTCGACGTCCTGAAAATGGCGGTTTATGGCCCGCCCGCCGAAGCTGTAGTCGTTTCCCTTCCGGTTCCCAAAAGCTCGGCACATCGTGTTCATGTAGAAATGCAGCGCGGACAATTCGGCGTCGCAGCGCGCAAAGGATTCAGAACGCGGATATGTTGCATGCGCCTTCGCTGTCGCTGACCTCGCTGTAAGCCAGACTGACTCGATCACTGGAGTCACCCACCATGGAGTACATAGCCTTCGAACACACCGCTACCCTCGCTGCTGTGCAGGCCGGAAAGCGAAGCAAGATGATGCAGCAGAGTTTGGGAAAGAGAAGCAACAGCAGATGTTGGCGCATGCGGCGGAGAGGCAACAGTAGGTATTGACACATGCGGCGGAGAAGAGCAGTACACTCAACGCACCGTTCCGAGCTTTGAGCTAACGATCATCTCTTCGGACGTCTAAGTGCCACAAGCTTCCTCCAGTTGTCGCCCGCCTGCCATCGACCTGCAACAAAGCAATGCTGTACATTTTCCCTCCTCCGCATCCACTCACTCGTATCATCCCATGAGTCATCTCTTTTCAGTGTCTGCGAACAGGACTGCTGCTCATCCCGTCGGCGTTGATCATGCACATGCTTTGTGCAAACGTGATGGCTTTGCGCGGAGTCTCGACGGCGGGCTCTTGCTTGATCGCAGTGGGAGAGCTGGTGTCCGATGGCGCTGCTCCGTCGGGACGCATGGTGGAGGTAGGTGAGATGGCGCCGGCACGCAGGATGGAGGTAGGTGGGATGTCATCGGCACGCAGGGTGGAGGTGGGTGAGATGTCGTCGGACCGCAGGGTGGAGGTAGGTGAGATGGCCTCGGGGATGACTTGAAGTATCTGCCGGGTTGGATCAGTGAGGTCCATCGGGATCAGTTGCCGCAACGATTGGACGCACGTGTGCCATCATCATGCGGAGATTCTTGACCTCTGCCTCCAGTGCTTCCACGCGGGTTTGTAGCTGGTGCTCGATGGATCGCTGCATGTTTGCTTGTTTGAATGGTTGAATGGATGAAAGTTGAAAGTCGTTGGAAATTTTTGGAATGGGGAGACGCGCCTGCACGCGTCTACGTCACTACCCCGCTTTTTATCAACTCAGCTTTGCAGCGGGGCACGAGCAAGGAGCCATGTTTGAGAAGGCCTTCTCTGCTGACTCTCGAGTGGATTTCACTGCTAGTCTGGACTCCTGCAATCTTCCCATGTCCTTATGCTGTGTGACTTTTCCTTCCGCCGCTGCCTGCCCAGCCTTTTTCCTGGTCAGAAATCAAATCTACTCCGCCGTGAGAGCGAGGCGATCGTATCTATGCCGGTGATCCTGCTTTTGCGAGTATTCGGTAAGGCGGTGTAGTCGTGCGGTGAAGCTGGTAGTCGCGTAGCTGCTAGGTGAAGGTAACGGTGTCGGTGTGGTCGAACGGTTCGTGCGGTGAGGCTGGTGGCCGTGCAGCTAACGACCGAGAAGTCGCGAATCCGTCGCAGTCTAAAGGAGCTGCGGTTGCGTGGCCATGCGGTCGTGCGGATGAGGCACGAGGAGTCGTGGATCCAGCGCAGTCGTAAAGAAGCTGCGGATGTCGGTGAAGATGGGATCCAGCGCAGTCGTTAAAGGAGCTGCGAATGTCGGTGAATCTGGCAGTTGGTGAAACAGATGCGGCTGCTATCGGTGTTGCTCGGGAGGGAGCCGGTATCGGTGTCGGTGTCACAGTCAGGGAATGCGTCGTCCTGAAGGAATGCTGAGGACCCTCCGTAAGCACGTGAAGTTGGTGTTGCCGGAACGAAGACTGAGAGTCGTGGATCCGGAGCGCTGGAGTGCGCTTCCAACTAGTGACAGTCGTCGACTGCCAGCGCCGGAGCGATGAGGTAAACATTGTCGTTGCGCGTCCGCATCGACTGCTGTGTCACATGTTATCCACACAACGCCTGTGTGCGTTGCTGCAGAGTGTCTGTGTGCATTGACTACAGGGCCCGCATTTTTCCTTGTCCGTGATCATTGGAGTATGAGCATCTCTAGGAACCTGCCGCGATACAACGTGACGCAGGTTGACGGGCTTGCCTGAAAGGCTGGCTAGTCGCTGTCGTAACAGACTTGCGCTGAAGTAGCTAGTCGCTGTCAGTCCAGAGAGCTTGACTGCGCTCGCTTCAAGAGATCGTCTTGGAAGTGCCGACTTCTTTCGGTGGAGCACCCGTAACCAAGGCTCTCAGCCGGCTACTGAGACGCCTGTTGCTGCTGCTGTCATAGAGACGAGGGCCTGGTGCTGCCTGTGAACGCGAGAGTTTCGAGAGGACTGCTCGTCGGTCCAGTTTGGCGTGAAGCCTTGTAGCATAATTGAGCGCGGACGGCAGCTAATGGGTGTATCGTTGTCGCTGTCGCTCTCGATAGCAGCGGCGAGGGCTTGGAGCTGCTCGGGGTTGGTGCGTTGTCGAGAGTGTAGAGTTCGCGCGGGTGGAGCGATCGATGGTGACGAAGACGAGGTCGATGGAGTTACACTTGGTGAGCGAGCGAGCTGTGCGACTCTTGGTAAGTCGATGACCGGTAGTGCCGGTGCAGCCATGAGAGCAGTCTAGCTCTCTTCGGTGGCATCAAGCAGTGGTGGCTTCGACGGTTCTGCATGATGGGCTGTTGTTTCCACCCAGTGAATTGAGAAGCCAGCGATTCGAGCTGAGCCTTTAAACTGGACGTGCGACCGGTCGGTGAAGCACGGGAGCGACGAGAATCTGATGTCGGATGTTTTGACGACTGAGTAGTCGCTGGTGTCGTCGACGAAGGTTGAGACGATGGAGTCGTTGATATCCGTGTGGCAGCCGCCGGAGGCGTCCAAAAATGAGCAGCGGAAGCAGATATTCAGCTGTATACAGTGATTCTTCTGCTCTTGCCGCACATATCTCTTCGAACATACGACGCTCTCGGCGGATTAGGACTACCTGAGCTCTGTCCACTTCATTATGGCGTTCCACTTCGATGCGCAACTTGATTCCTCCTCCGACGACCATCGTGCTCCTCTCAACTTGGCAGCATGGTAGGCTGGATCATGCCGAGCGCAGGTCAACGGGCGTGCGCCCGCGGCTCCAATGGATACTGCGGTCTTGCGAGGCTCTTCAGATCGCGCAGACGGTTGCAAGCGAAAGAGAGTGTCGTGATCACCTCCAAGGCAGGCTTCTTCAGAAGAACAAGAGATGGATGTCCAATCTATAGCTTCGTCGGAAGCGATCGATGATCATATGGTGAGTCTTTGGCTTTGTAGACCGTCGAGAAGGTGCCTTCGCCGATGCGGTTGATCAGTCGATGTCGTTGGCTGATGTTCTTGAAGGTCTGCTCCCAGTGGTCCATGTCGTGTAGCACGGAGTCGTCGATGTCTTCCTCCTCGTCGTCGGGCATGGTACCACCACTTTCGTCTAGTAGTCCCTGGCTCTGTTCCATTTCCTCGGCGTCGTCCTCGGTGCTGTTGCTCTCGCGAGACCTTATGCCATCGTCTTCGTGCACTACCAAAGCCTCGTGCGAGCGCCCGTTGCACAGCGCCATGAATTGTCGAGGAGAATCCCGCTTCTGTCCGTTCGGACAGTCACATGCGGTGGTCAATGTTGTGAGTTGCTGTGTAACGAGGGCTCGAAGTATTCCAGCTTTGACGACGTGTCTTCAAGCGGCCGTAATGCCGGTCGGTGGTGAAGGCAGCAGGACTGCTTGTGCACGAGCGAGTCCAATCCTGTATCCACGCAGTTGATGCTCCAAGTCCTCAATGCGGTCAATGGCTGCAGCGAACTCTAGCGTATCTCCGCACCTTCGAAGGCATAGTGCGAGGCAAGGGGTTTGTAGAATCGTGCTCTTCCGAGGCTAGGAATGGTCGTTTGGTCGATGTTAAAGGTTCTTGATGATGCTCGGGATGAGGGTCGCAAGCGGTGACTGCGAGAAGTGGAAGTTGTTGTCGTTACACGAGATGAAGACTCTGCGAGTCGGTGTAACCAAGGTATTGCGATGCAGGTTCTGGTGGCATTTCTGGTGCTGAAGCCGTAGGCTCGACCTCTGGTAGACTGTGAGGGGCTGAGGGTGGCTTATGCGAAGGCGCGTGTGAAGGCGTATGTGAAGTCGTGCGAAGACTGAGGATCGCTGGGAAGGCGGTATTCGTCGCTGCGAGCGGACGAGGCTTGAGGGTCGAAGAATTCTTGTAGTGGGAGCTATGCTAAGCTCTAGTGCGATTGGCTTACTCTTCTTGATCTTCTTCCCGGTCGGAGAGTTTGTGTTGAGCTGAATGGTTTTAGTCTCGTTGATATGCTGGATGTCCATGACGATGATCTTTCGCGTATGATTTGCTCGCTCTTCTCGTCGGAGCCTTTTTAGCCAAGTCGATTTCTTGCTGCGAAGGCGGAGCATTCTTATCATTCTCGTCGTTCAAAGCCGGCGTCTTGCAGAACGTCTCCACCAGAATCTTGTCCTGCGAAGCACATCTCGATGGACATAGTAGCTGGTGTCGTAAAGCAGAACTGCAGCAAGTAGACCCTTGAAAGGCCCAGCAAGAAGCCGTGTCGGTAATGCTGAATTTCTTGCATCTCACTATCAATCGTGAAAGTAAAGGTCGTGGATGTAAGGCCGAGCAAGAAGCCGTATCGGCAATGCCGAGTTTCTTGCATCTCACTGTCAATTGTAAAAGGGCTTCTCGATGACCCCTCCGCAGGGTGTCCATTTCACGAGACAGACTGCAATCTCGAGGTCAATGCGGTGAAGAGGCGGCGGTCCGGAGGCATGGGTATAATCATCGTGGATGGGAGAGGAGTCGTGAAGCGCGACGAAGCTGGCGGACATGCTGGAGGTGAAGTTTGTCGCTTCTTAAGAAAGAATGGAATGGAGCTCATGGGCACGTGTGTCAGCCGCAACGTCGAAGGGCCTCCACGTTGTCCTTGCCGAGAGCAGCGGGACACGTTTGATAGCAAGTGTTTGGTCGTCGCATCGGGGCGAGCTCCTCCTGCTCACATATGGCTTCTTCTGCGGGTTCAAGTCGGAGCTTCTTACATGCCTCAACATTTGACTCATTGCACGCCTTGAAGTGATGACGTGGAGTGAAAGAAGATTCGGAACTCTGCTCCGTCTCTGTGCAGCAGCATCGATACTCTACACATAGAGTCAGAAGTATGGTTCCTTTTCGGAATGCACCCTGGACTCCGAATAGGATTGTCCATCGACAAATTTTATGCATGCTCTGCTTCGAATCCATCATCCCTTTCCCACACGCAAAAATTTGCTTCGATAAGTCGTCCGGCGCTTGCGAATCATCGTCCGGCGCTTGTGCATCAGTCGTTCAACGACAGCTCCCCAGTATACTCAATTTCCCGGGCGGCGATGAATCCAGCCAGATGCTGCATGTGCCGCTGGACGACCCTCAAAGGGTTGTTGCCCGGGGTGCTGACCGGTTGTGCTTCGAGACTCTTTTCGAGAACCTTCAGCAGCGCCTCGAGACGGCTGACCTCCGTCCTAGCGAGTTGGTTTCTTGCGGACTGGTTCACGAGATCGCGCTGGGCCTTGAGTGAAGCTTTGTGACAGTCAATCTGCTGTTGAATAGATCCGGCGTTGTCAGAGTCGTCGCCAGGTCCGAGTCGGTCCAGTGCGACAGAAGCAAGGGAAGCGATAAGAGCGGCATCAACGAGGAGGGCCTTGGCCAAGGCGATCTTCTCTTTCAAGGCCTTGCGAATCGCCTGGGTACGACGAACGTGTGCGCTCTCAAATCGACTGTATGGTTGGGAGGAGACGCTTTCCGAGACCGCATCACCAGATGGCAACACATCAGCGACCGTCGCGATAGCACTGTCGGTATCGAGATCAGCAGCTTCGGGAGCATCGACCAACGTCCTCAGTGCATATTGCCAAATCGGTGGGTACGCGGCGGCACCGTCTGGAATCGGACGATGCATGCACAGGCATGTCAGTACGGCAACCAGTGACCAGTCGGTAGTACTAGTGCATGCAGGTGTGAAGTCCAGTACCGTGGGTTGTCCGTCGAACTCGCGGAGAATGACCTCTGCAAGGGCGTTCGCCTTGACAGTGCTTTCCACCGGGACATACGTCTGCCAGACTGGTGTGTTGGTCCGATGATCCACGTATGCAGCGGCAGCTCTTTCATCTCCGTTGGAGTATATGATGCAGGTGCGGTTGGCGTGGGGTCTTGCGGTGGTGTCTTGCAGGTCACGATGCAAGACCTTGAAGTCGTCCTCGCCTCGCTCTCCATCGTCGCCCACTTCTTCGCCTACTTTTCCCGCTGACACGGCGGTCAGCCACGATTCGAGGTCTCGGCATTGCGGCGGAGGAGTTGCAACAGGGGCAATTTGTATTTGCTGGCCGAGCCGTCGCTTGGCGTTGGGCTGATTGTCGGACATGCTGCTCAGCTCGCGCTTGCGCATGTCGGCCGTGCGAGAGCTCGAGTCGTTCGCGGTGGAGGTAATGGCGTTGAGGTTGATGGCGGAGATATCGTCTGGCTTCGGAGAGGAGGCGTCGATTTTGGTGAAGGGACTCGCTGGCTTCGGAGCGGAGGCGTCGATTTTGGTAAAGGGACTCGCTAGCTTCAGAGAGGAGACGGTTGTGAAGGCGGCAGAGGTGGTGGTGCACTTCGCACGAGATGTGAGGGTCGACTGAGTGGCATAGCAGTCAGTATGGGATTTGTGTGGATGGATGTTGTTTGGTGTGTGATTGTTGGTGTTGTCAAGCAAGTCGTGATTGACAATGTTGTGGTTCTTTCTAATGAATGGCGGGGCAAGACGTACTTACGTGCGGGACGTCCTGCACATGTACCTCCTCGTGCGGGAATTCCGACAAGTCCGGCGATTCTGATTCTGATCTTGCGCCCTCTGCGCCATCATCCAGGCCGTTGAAGGAGGATTGGTCCAGCAAAGGCTCCTGACCACCACGACCCTGCTCACACTCAACCGACGCTTCGCTTCCATGTCCATCGTCTTCGTTTCCTCGTATCTCGAACCCATCGTCCTCTGTATTCTCTCCGTCTTCTTTCTCGGCCGTCCCATCCGCCCCCGAGTCTTCGTTGTTCTCCTCTTCATCCGTGGCATCAGCTCTCGAATCTTCGTCGTCCACGTCCCCATTGTGCTCTCCCATCTCCTCCTCATCCACATCATCATTCCAACCAGCTTTCAACGTTCCAGCTTTGAACGCATCCAATGCCGCCTTCGCATCACCCGCCACCCAATCCGCTTTCGAATTGATATTGCGCCCCTTCTTCAGGCCCGCCCTCCTCTCATTCCGCACAGCCCTCAGTCGACACACCGCCTTCTTGCGCGACTTCAACATACCAATGAGCTCCCTCGTGCAGTCCATAAACTGGCGACTGTAGAGCATATCGCCAAACATAGCGTAGATTTGTAGTTGGGAAAACTTCGACCAACCCATGCATTCAGCAAATGTCTTCGCGGCTTTGGCCCAGCCCGCCTTTGCATCTCCGCCCAGGAGCTCCTCGAGCCGCGTCACATCTCCCACGGCCAGCCTGTCAATCACATCGCTAGTCGCCCAGTACTTGGTGCCGGTCTCCTCCATCGTTGCCTCCTCCCACCACCACGCGCGGAGGATGACAAGTGGACTGTGAGGCGCGCCCAACGCCCGTCGTTGCACCCGCACGACCGTCGCATCGTTGTCCGTGTCATATTCCGTCGCATCGTTGTCTGTGTCATTTTCCGCCGCCTCTTTGTCGAGTAGCAGCCGAATCTCTGCATGGCGGTCGACATGTTTGACCGAAGGTGGGCGTTCGCTTGAGGTTCGGCGGCGTCGCGCCATGATCGTGGCAATTCGTAGGCTGGCTCGTGGGTGAGGAGGCGTGAGCGGTGGGTGTAGTTATTTCGCGTAGTAGTCGCGGTGCGGTCGGTATAACGTGTCCGAAGTTTTTGTTGCAGCATCTCGGAGTGTTGTTACAATTGTCGCAATGTGAGGGAGGGAGAGGAGAGGTTGGTGGGAGAGTTGGAGCCGAGCATGCGGTTGAGCAGGCGCGTCGTGACGGGGAGAAGTGGAGGGATGCGGCGAAGATGGTAGGGGAGCGGAACAATTTGACGGGAACTTGATGGAAATTGGATGGGATTGATGAAGTTTGTTGCAGCACTACAGGGTGTTGCAATACTTTATTCCAGCACCTGCGGGTGTCGCGATAATTTGTTCCAGCACCTCCGGGTGTCGCAATACCTTGTCACAGCACCTGCGAGTGCCGCAATACTTTATTGCAGCACCACGGGTGGACACTTGTGTACGTGTAAGTGTGCCTCCATGTTCGACGAGGTGAGAGCCATCGTCGGCTAGCTGCTAATATATATTATTGTGATTCTCATCACGCGCTAGGCCTTGGTTTTGAATGCGTTTAACAATCATGCGAACTTTCGAACCTCACGACCTTGAGAACTTTACGACTACCCTCATCTCTTCTTTCCACACCCTTCATCCCACACTCCACATTCAGGCCAGCATACTCGAACGACAATCCCACCCTCCGCGATCAAACAATGTGCGCCGAAGCATTCTAACGACCGACCTCAGCATACGGCACGCATCGAGCACACCGCGCACCGGCATCGAGCACTCCGCGCACCGGCATCGAGCATCATCGGACTTCGGAAGGATGAAATGAACGCGACTACGAGGAGGCCATAGCAGCCAATTGGGCAAGCTCAATGCAACGCACAAGATGATTGTCCAAACAAATATGGAGTCGAAGCACATCTACCGTACACAATCATTCTCGTGGACAAAGTCAACTTTGCGATTCGTACCTGAGACGAACGCCGGGTGGTGGCCAGCAGCCAACTTCGAGGCGACGCTCAGCGAGGACCCTCGACAAAGATCTGTTGGATGCGTGCGGTCGGGTCGTCGATGAAGCCACCGCGAGAAGATTTGTTTGTGGGACAAGGCCATGAGTAAAAGACGCGAGCTCAAGCAGTGTGACTACACAGACCGGGATCAGGAAGAAGGGAGTGGAGGCTTTGGAATCATGGCGTGCTGAGGTACGAGCGGAGTTGACGGAGCTGTGGGCGACATTGCCGAGTGGAGATGAAGCGGAGCGGCAAGTTGCGAGCAGACCGAGCGTAAGATGGCCGATCTGGACGGCGAGATGGGAATACAACGACGACCTGAACTCTCCGATGCACAAATTTACTCGCGAGGACGACGCTCAGGCTCTCCACCATGCCGACTCGTCTGTCTTGACGAGGTCCGGCATCACCATGCCACATCCTCTACTGGCGCAAGATCACAGTGACAACAAGCTCGGCATCGACAGAGAGCCATCTCATGACAAGATGCCCTACACAGGAAAAGAGTCGTCCAAACTGCCACCGCTCCTTCGACTGCCGGCCGCCCGCAAAGAGTCCAAATCCCTGTCCAAGTTGCTCATGTTTTAATGGCAGGCCAGACCTCTTCTCTCACTCCCTGTCCTCCTCGGAAACAACCGCACACGTCAAGTCCTTGCAATCCTCCTACCAGCACTGACCCTTAAGGACATCCCTGTCCGCCCGGGCCTTTGCTACCATAAAGACAGGCCAGACCTTCTCCCCCGCTCCTTCAGTTCTACCGCCAACTCCACCGCAAAGCTCTCCCGGCATGCCGGTCGGTCAACCCGTTTGCTGGCGCGAGATGTCTGTCTTGTCCGCAGATTCTCACCAGAGAGGTTAAAACATGAAGCTCTCCAACATTAACGATACTTTCACTCGACGGAGAGCTCACACCCGACAGCAACATTATCAAAACGAGAATGATAGTCGACGCTCGATGGCCGCGTGGCCGAATTTCCAGGCATTCAGATTTGTCACTCTCGAAGCATGATCATCTCTGGACGCACCGTTCGTGCACGTATCTATGTTCACACGGAGCATCTTGTCGGTCTGGAATCTTTGTCCTCCCCGGAATCTTCACCTACTGCTCACCAGCTATAAAAGAAGTGCTCCCACGACTTGAGAAATACCCACATCGCATGAACTTTGCCAATGGCATCCTGGAGGCCCGAAATCAAACACTTACGCACTTTGAAAAGACCTCCCACGCCAGTTCTTCTCGAAACACCGCTAATGATCTGGAACCAGGTCGCAAAACCCGCGTAACACTGTTCGAACCAGAAGCCCTTCGACCGGAGCACACATTTTTCAAGAACGAGAAGTGGGTTGAAAGATGCAGAGGAAGGTCTTAGTTAGTTCGTCGATCGCCACGTCCGATGCCGGAATATCCCCGACCGCCGTCGCTACCGATGCCGATAATGTCGTAGTAAGGGAAGTAAGGATCGGGTAAGTAATGTTGCCGCCGCTGCTAGATGATAACATTACCGTTTCTACAGGTCTTATTAGTCGGATACCTCCCGTCTACCTAGCTTATTATATGATTTGCTATTCCGTACGGTTGTTTAACTTTAACTAACCTGTTACTCGATTCCCTTACCTAACATTGCGTCCTCCTCATCTCCTTTCTTAGGAGCTGCTAAACGCCGTGCGGTTAAATTCTAAACACCGTACGGTTGAATTCTAAAAACCGTGCGACAGAATTCCTCCAACGACGACAATGTCCCTCCGAGGCTCCTAGAGGGCGTCGCTATCTTATAAAGTACTTTCTAACCGATCCGAGCGAGGGTCCTATCTTACTACTCTAACTTAAGTTACGTAGAAAGTAGACTTTACCCCTCCCCTACCCCCTCGGAATTTCCGCTCCGCTCCGCCCCGCTCCGCCCTCTTAGAAAATGTTTGTTCTAGAGATCTAAATATATAGATCCCTAACGTCGAGGTAGAACGACGATATACTACTATCTATTTTCCGTAACAACCTCGTCGCCGGCCTGTAGCTATATATTAAAGTTCCGCACGCCGTTTAGAATCTAACCGCACGGTGTTTAGAATTTAACCGCACGGTGTTTAGTAAAGCCCTCCTTTCTTCCGCTCGTTGTAGAAGTAAGACTCGGGAAACATCGTATCCATGGCTCCGTGTAATCCTGCGTTCGATATTTCCTGCTGCTGTGTCGTTGCCGAGTTGCTACGTAGGGAAATTTATGCTTCGTTATTCAACTGCTTCGTAATATATAGCGTTTGCTCCAAAAATTGTTATTGTTCGATCCATCTGCCAGATGTTGCCACGGCGCGGGTCGAGAAAGTTAAGCAAGTGAAAGTCCCAAACAACCGTCTCCAGCCCTACAGCCGCCGCAAATCCCGTTACTCTCCTCTCTGCAGTCGCAGCCGCATTTATTACCTTCTTACCTGACGACAAAAAGAGCTGTTCCACTAGAAGGAAGGACAAGCGAATAGCTCCACATTGAGGGTATTTATCTCTTCTGCACGTTGGCGGATCCGCCCCCTGGAAGAAGCGGTGTGTTGATTGTATGCAACACGCTCGGGTCGCGATAAGGTATCGCGGCACCTACAGGTGTCGCAACAAAGTATCGCAGCACCCACAGGGGGCGCAACAAAGTATCGCAGCACCTACAGGTGTCGCAGCAAAGTATCGCAGCACCCACAGGTGTCGTCGCATCCTTAGCCTTATCGCCCCGGAAAAGGACAACCGTTAGCTTCAAGGCGATGCTGGACCAATCGCTATAAATTGACGGATTTCTTTTTGGGTCGACCCGACCGTGAGGGTGCCCGAGGCGGCACCTTGTATTTGAGCGGCGCGGAAATCCTTCTTACCATTTGCGTTGCAAAAAAAGCACAAAGGTAAATAAGGAGACTGAGGGAAGATGGACTTTTCCCACGCCAGGTTGAGCTGAGGTGAGCTTTCGAAGATGAGTGAAGCGATGTGTTTATTATGTGTCTGCTCGTAGTGAGCCCGACAATGCGATGTTGAATGGCGCATTGGATTGCATGATTGATTCCGCTGCTCGTTGACGGATTGATAGAGTGCTGAGGAGATGTGAGATAAGGGCTTGGAATCAAGGCTCGTTGGAACGGAGGAGGATAAAGGCAGTTCTCCTCAAGCGAATCTAGGCGATGGATGGAAGATGAGGGCAGTTCTCCTCGAGCAAATCCAGGCTTTCTGTAGTCGTACTTGCTTGAGCTTGTTGAATGAGGGATTTGTTGAACGAGACACACCCAACAACTGATATGCAAAGGATGGAGAAAGGCTAAAATTTCAACAAGAGGGAGAGGAGGAGACGTTTTGATAATTGCCAGGATTTACTTGAGCGGCTCAACATAGCTGAAATGGAGTGTCAGGTCCTAGAACTGAGATCAAATGCCTCGACCACATCAACAAGCTGAAGGCGAATTGTGCGCTGCTGGCGGAGATTCGCTAGACTTGTGCCGGTCTGAGGATGGAGGTCTTCTGCAGGCCTCAGACGTCTCCGCGCGAGTGTCTCGATGTGGATGGTATGCCCTCAGGTCGCAGGTTGTTCATCCTCCTCCTCTCTCAAAGATCTCGATATTAACCGTGCGAGCTCTGGCTGTTCATGCTCTTCCTGCCCCATCTTATCCTCCCTACAAGATCCCGGCGGATGAGTGCTGGCTCAAATTGCTGCGCGAGACCAATCGAGGCGGCCCTGTACCGTGTTGGAGGTCGTGCGCGCGGTGTCGAATCGTAGTCTCAAGGCTCCTCGTTTTGAACTCGTCGTGCGGTGGGAGCTTCGGCCAGTTGCTGGCGTTGATGGGACTTCATCTTCCTCGCCGGACTGGTCGCCAGACCCATCGCTTCACCCTCCACGTCAGACTCATCCCGCGCACCAGTCCTTTCTAGTCCAATGTGAGATCTTCATCCCCGATGCCTCTGCTTGTGCGCTTCACTCTCCCGATTCGCCGCTCGCATCTTGCGCATTGGCGGCAGCACAAGCTCGACTACGACCGGATCATGTGGTGGTGTTTGTGCGCACGACGAGGATCGATATCGAGTACAGCGGGTGCCGGCGAGGGGTTGGACGTCGGTGAGGAGAAGACTTTACTACAGGGTGCCAGGAGAAGGGGAGGGAGGAAGGGAAGCGATCGAGGCCAGGTAACGACTCACCTTTACGGGAGGGATTTCAGACGAGTCTGAACTGAGCAGAGTTGACCATCCAGTTTCCCGTGTCGGCGAAAAGTAGGAGAGCAAAAGTGATGGTGCAAGCGGAGTCGGTCGCGAGGACATCAAGGTGTCCAAAAGTCGAAACCCAAAATCGGACCTTACGGACCTCGACATGGACGACCATCTTCATTCCTCACAACAACAACAGATAAGCCCACCTCCCACGTCACCTCGTCCTTTGTCGTTACGTCCACGGATCATGACCTCTCGCAACGACGGATCGACCCATCTTCTACGTATCCTACATTGCAAGATCCAGAAGATTACCGGGCCTGGAAGAAAGGCGAGGAAGAGGCGTCAGATGGCGATGAATCGCCGCCGCAGAGCATGATAAAGAGCTACCAAATCGACAGCCGGAGGATGTCGCTTGAGAACAAAGGTGACCAAGCACCGCGAGAATGCGTTGCATCATGGTTCGGCCCACCTTCATTGCAAGGTCGAGTGACCGCGACACGCCAGCCAGACCGTTCGGAAGAATACCACGCGCTGCTTTCGCTACACCCACACTGGATGTGTGCGCAGGGCCCGCCTCTTCACTGGTAGTTGCTACTGCGCGCATGTCCCGACTGTGGTCCGGCCTCCCATGACTTCATGCACACCCACGACCCCATGCACACCCACGACTCCATGCACACCCACGACTCCATGCACACTACCAGAGACGCCGGCCATGGTTCAAACAAGAGGCACAGAGACCTTGACATGGTCCGCCCATCGCCAACCGACTCGTCTCTATTCATTACAGTATCCACTCCAAGCGATCGAGTGTGTAGAAGCGCACAGCTCTCTATTTTGATCTGGAGGTGCCCATCACGTCGAACAGCAAGCGCTTCAACATGTCGGCGGTGTAGACTTGGACTTTTTCGATTCAGCTTTTCAATGGCCTGCTTTGTGGATTGATTGGAGTCGTTGCGCTAGGAAGGAGGCCCGTATTGAACACATTCGCAGGTTGTGTGCTCTATGATCATCGCTTACTTGCACGAGTAGAATGTCTGCTCCTGCTTCTGCGAGGGCAATGGCTATTGGCTGTCCGATTCCTCTCGTTCCGCTGTCTCTGCCATTCCCGCGACCATCGAATCCCACCATGAACCAGGCTCGACACACTTCACGATCCCTTTCATCCAGATTTATGCCACGCCACTCGAACGCCTCGAGCGAATTGCCGTCAAACCACACGAGGCTTGCGAGACTCCTAGTGTCGCCGGCCAGAGACTTTACGCTATATACACCTCAGAGAGGTCTACTATGGACTATCTTTTGCTACACTTCTACACCTCACATCCGTCGTGGATATGCGAGCAGTTTCAGTCAGATAATTAGAATGTCTTTCAAACTCGAAACAGACTGTTAGTAGGCTTGTCCTCCCTCTATTCAGTCTCGCCCGGGCAAGATAGCTGAAACATTGCAATGCGGCAGAGGATCATGTCCATCGTGTTCGAGTGTGAGTTCTCGCCTAGCAGCGTTCAAGGCAGAGCTTCGCCGCCGAGTCCGTGGTCATCGGCCAGTTGTCCATCCTCCTGTCCTTCGCCAAAGGAACGACGCCAGTCCGAGTCTTCCTTCTCGCTCCCACCTCGCTGCAACATTCATACCAGCTCCCATTCCTTCTCCTGTGGTGTCTCGCCGTAATTTTGCCTCGATGAACACTGTTGGACACGGGCCACGAAGGATCTGTACTCCATCGGCTTTCCATCCTAGCCGGCCGCTTGTCCGTGGAGCTCATGTTGAAGCGAGTGTATGTGTCGGTTGGTGTATGACCTCCGGCTGGACGCGTGGTGGAATCGGTGGGTCAGGAAGATGTCAGGTTCTGCATAGGTCCGGTCGTTTCGTTCGCAGTCGAGGAGTCGGTCTGCTCATTGGGTACGGTGATGATAGGAGTGTTCTGTCAGAAGTAGCATTGCGCTGGGCGAGCGGATTCTTGGTGCCTGAGGCCGGCTGTCAAAATCCAGGCGTTTTGGACTAGCGCCGTTTGGTGCCTGAATTTGCCTGATGCTCATACAGAAGTCCCACGGCACGACACTCGATCACATCCGTCTTATAAATCCACAGTGGGAGAGAATGTCTATTTTGCTCTGTCAAAACCCTCCACTCGATGCAACGACAGGCCACGTCGCTGCCGCTAAACTACTGTATCGCGATAACTTGTTGCAGCACCTCCAGGTGTCGCAATACTTTGTTGCAGCACCACAGGGTGTCGCAATAAGCACTAAAGGGTGTCGCAATACCGCCCTTGAAATCCCCTTGGAATGCCGCCTAAATCGTTCCGATTTTCAATCAAGTTAATAGAGGCAATACCGATAATTTGTTGTAGCACGTCCGGGTGTTGCAATACTTTGTTGCAGCACTGTAAGCTGCTTCCACTCACAGTACTTTTGTCGCAGCACAGTCCTCGCGCCACAATTCCTCCAAGCACAGCTTCACCGCCGGCCCTTCGCTCCGACCTGGAAAAGATCTCAGCACATCATCACGGCGACACTTCTGCCTGACATCAACAGCGCTCCACCCAAGATCTCCTTCCACATTGCGGCCTACAATACGCATCGCACGACATGTGAACATTCGATGGCTTACTACTTCCGGAGCACGCTCGTCTCTGGATGCGAAGGATGTGCATGCTTCCTCGGTCGTGGTTTGGCCGCCGCCTTCTCGAACCACACGAGATGTCGACATTCGATCGCCGCGTGCTCGAGATCCCTGCTATCTGGGCCGAGCACTCCCGCGACAATGTTATCTCCGGTCGCCCAGCATGTCCGTACTGCCTCGGCTTCTCTCCGACTAGGCCTACCGTCTTGATCAAGCGCTCCGGCCTGCTTCCCCACTTATAAACCAGGTCTTCCGGGCGTGCTTTCTCAATCGTGTCCATACGAGCAATCCGGTCGGTATTGGAACCCCGCTCGTCCTGCTTCGACCGATGTACTCGATGGCCGCACCTAAAGGTTTCTCTCTCGCATGAGTTTTGTCAATGGCATTCGCCAGACCCGCAAGGAAGAGCACGAGTGCTTCGATTACACAAACTCTGGCAACGGAGTCGATCCTACCAACGGCATCCTTGAGTCCCGGAAGCAGACATTCAAATACCTAACAAGAAAACCATCTCCTCCGATGCCAGATAAGGTCGTTCCGCGCCAGTGAGGCCAGATCAAGGCATTTCACTCTGTGGGCGGTTATCCGGATTAGTAGCATCCTCGAGAGCGATTGCGAGCGGTTCTTTGTTCTCTCTCTACGTGCGGCCACGGCTGAGCTGCCGTTGGGACATTCCGCTACACTGTGGTATCTCGACATGCACTTCGCGTCAAGCATCCTCGGTCGTCTGCGTATCGCCACCTTGTCGCCAACATCGGAGGACATGTCAACTGTCGATGGCCGCGTGCCTGGTGGCCGAACTTTTCTGTCTTCGAACTGAACACTGCTGGATCACTAAGCCGGCTCGCCTCGCGGTTCGAGCGACTTCCGGATGAAAGGCGAAGACGAAGGACTTGCGTAGAGCGAACACGCCTCACTCGATGCGAACGCCTTGACCGACGTAAAGCCACTTCTGGATTCTAGCCGAAGACGGAGACCTTGCTCAAAGCCAGACTCTCGCCCTCGGGGCAAGCGGTGCGAATTTCTGGTGACAGCACGTCCGACAGACAACGTCCTCCTGTCATCGACCTCGTACATTTATTATCAAGTGCAAAATCTCGCCACCCGGCCACCAACGCCGCACTACGTCCGAAAGACAGCCTCCTGCTGTTGTCGCTCTCACACAGTCACCACAAGGTGCAAAGTCTCGCCACCCGTCCACCGTCCCATCCACGAGCCACCGTCAGCCGGCCACTGTTCTCTTCCTCGAAGTCCATCGTACAGCCGGAGATACTGCCGTTCAAAGAGGCATTATGGCAAGCACACTACGCACCAACTCGGCACTCACCAACTCACCACCCGCGAAACGTCGAAGGTATGCCATCCTACCTGCAAACGCCTTCGCCTTCTCCCTGCAATGAATGTACACAAACCAGCTCGTGTTTATGAAGAAGAGAGAGGACCTGCGGGATACAGAACATGTCATGATGCCTTTCGGAATTATACGATGATTCTGGTGGACCACTTCATGGACAAGCTGGCTTCAAGTACTCAACCACGGAGCACACGAGCGAGTACTCAGAGCACTGACATTCTTCGCCCACAAACATCACCATCTGACCGCTGAGATGTCACAATTTCGCAAACCCATCATCGGATTCATGAACGCACAGGCCAGCGATACCCACCCACGCTGGCAAGACTAAACACGACAACTGAACGGTTGAATCCTCCACATTAAGGGCAAGAAGAATGTTGCCGCATTCTCCCGGGCGTTTCAACGACGACTGCTTACCAAACGATACGACCGCCGCCCTTAGCTCTAAGATTAAGCAACATCGCCGCAACATGAGTTGCGGAGGCATGGCAAGGAAGGATTCAAGGACGTCCCCAACAAGCTCTGTCCGGAGGGCAGCAGGAATACATCGACTACAGGAACAGCGCCAGCGTGAATGCCAGTGAGAAGCAGCAAGAAAACCGAGAAAGCAGCAGAACTGGTCGGCTCCACGGCACTCGAAATCTACTCATCAGACATGGCCGCAATCACATGAGCAGACTCCAGTCCCTCTACCGACGATGGAATCACACCGTCCACTTTATGGTCACCACCAAAAATCTTCATCAGGTGCTCCCCCTGTCACCGAAAACTCCGCAAGATCGTCAGCTGTTAACAATGCACCCAACGAGACTCAGCCATCGCACAAGATACGGAAAAGATCGAAGCGAAAGCTACCTCTCCAAGAGAAGAGCAGGATTGAAGTGATGGATGGAGGAAATATAGTAGTGATGGAAAGGAAGTCGGGAGCGGAATCAAGGAAGAAACTATCAGGGATCAAGAGAGGAATCGGCAGGAATCAAGAGACAAATCTTCAGAGCTAATCAGTAATCCTGACGCCAGCCAGCAATTACAGCGACATGACCCCCGATTTCCGCCAGATCTCTCATCTAATACATCTACCTCGACACCCACCCTACCACCTACCATGTCCTCTCCGACAACGCAGCCAACGCCCGCCAACCCGCCTGCTAACTCCATCTCCTGTCCAACGGACTCGCCCACCTCGACGAATGGTGCGAGCGCTACCACCTCAGCCGTCAGCGTATGTCCGACGCCACCCACTGGCTGCTCTTCCTCGAGAGCATCGACCACGCACAGGACCTCCCCGACGCATCTGCCGCCTACGAGATGGCAAGACTCTCCTCGAGAGATGTCAAGACTTTGTCGAGGCAGGTGGGGGAGTTGTAGAAGTCGAAGATGTATAACACTGTCGAGGAGGAGGACCATGAGGAGGGCAATGAGAATAAGAATGAGAATAAGGATAAGCATAAGAATAAGAATAAGAATGAGGACGAGAAGAATTACGACGAGGAGGTGGAGCAGAATTGGAACGAGGAGCAGAACGTGCGGAACAAGGACAACATCTCTTATCCACTCCTCAAGCATACGCCCAATACCAGCACACTCGTTCCCGCTTCACCGAAGAGCACTCCCCATCATCGCCACAACTCCGACACAGTTACATCTTCCCACTCAATCCCCACTCCCTACTCACTGCTCCCTCGCAGAAGCCCAACTCACCATCAAACTCGTCAAAGCCAGATTCGAAGCCTAGCGCTGCGCTCAACTCGACTCGACGCGCAACGCTCGGCGCTAAGGGAGACTTTGGCGACGAAACAGGGAGAGGAGGAGAGGTTGAAGAGGGAGCTCAAGTCGGGGAGGGAGTAGTCGGTGATTGTGACCGTGAGGCGTTGAGAAGGGGAGGAAAAGGAGAGGCGGGTACAAGGGTCAAGTGGTGGTGGTGGTGGTTTAAGGTGACGGTCAAGGTCAGTTGGTGCCGGCTTGGGCATCGGGCTTTTGGGCAAAAAGAAAACAGATACCACATCGGGCTGGAGTGTTGATCAGAGGTTTGTGTGTGTGTGTGTGCGTTCTGTCCGAGGGAGAGTCATCTTTAGGTCGAAACGATTGGGTACCTCAGTATTGACACAGCTGACTGGCAGAACCACGGCGATCTAGCATCACCGCCGCCGCGAAGGCTCAGCACCAGGACAATACGGTTTCGCCGGCTTGCGAGAAGGTATCGCACCTCCGTCGCAGAGCTGGCGACAAAAAGGCACGAACACCCACAACAGATCAGACCTGCAACGAGGAGTTCGTCTCAGTCCACTGACTGCTGGGCGTTCCGATACACTGCAAACATACCCTCCTTATGAAGCTCTCACAACACAGTCAAGCATGTCAAGGAGACTGCGGCGCTCCAGCTACACTTCTGGCGGATCCCGTATGTGCCACTTGGCGCGTGTGCGGTAAGGCAATGTTGAATGCCAGCCGGCGGAATGCGCTATGTTCACAGACATAAAGATCGAAGCGGCGCCACGCCACCCTTGCAGTCAACAGTTCTCCGAGCACTGCACGACTCTACTCCTCGTCGAAGGGCAGAAGGTTGCGGACACCCGTACGATGGCGTCGATTTCCAGCTTCCACAGCAAGCCTGACCCAAAGGTCTGTCTCGAGCTTCCAAGTCTCCGTAACGCCGACTTCAACATCTGCACCGTGGACACCCACACTTATTGTCGACTTACGAGACAATCTTGGTCAGACGTACGTGTTAAGCTTTTAAGGGGCCAGGCAAGGAAGTCGAACGACTCGATGATCTGACTTTCAACGACAGCCTCTTCTTAAAAGTCTTCGCAAAGGCTCCACAAATGCGAGATTCCAAAGACAGCGACAAATCCTTAGCAGCAGAAGAACAACCAATTTCCCCGACTCGAATCCCTCGCACTCGATTATCGGAGACCGACGACAAAGATCTCTCGGGGGTCTCTGTAAAAGCTCCAAAGTTCACAGAGAAAACAAGGCGCTTATTACGAACAACGACAAATCTCTAGAAGAGCAAGCTTCCTACTCCTCTTCTAATGGACCCTCCAGCTATCGAATCTCTTCCGGTACCCATCAAGCCCCGTCACCACCTCGGCCTCTCCACCATCCAACCCCAGCGTTTCCCAAGTCGTGCTTCTGAAGCGAGCGGAAGCAGGGCATGATGAGAAGGACGCGGAAGAAGGAGATAAGGAGGAGGATGCGGAATGAGTCGGCAAGAAGTGATAAAGCGAATCCGCGGAAACATCGTCGAGCAGCACCACTTAACCGACTCTTTCGTCTCTTACCCCGACGACGACCGCAGCGAATGTACCCAAGCCGTCCAACCCGACTGGTCGAACTACCACATCGCATATTTCCCTGACCTCTACACCTTCGTCTCTCGCCAGTGGTTCTTCCGTCTCTCACCACGACACCATCGGCGGCCGCGGCGGCGGTGGACACTCCCAAGCCATCTCTTCGTCACCCGCGACAATGGTCATTCTCAGCACACCGCGGTCGTGGTACTCATGCAATCAGCCGGACGACAGACATGCCTGTTTGGAGAGGGGAGTACCTCTGATGCCGGAGGTGCTTCGAATGCGTCGAAGGTTTGCCGAGCTTAAGAGACTTCCATTCGCCTGTCCCGGCCGGGCTCCGATGTCTTCTGAGATGGCGCAGAAGCCGTGCGATCCGGCGGAGAACCGCAGTGTCGAACGCCTCCCGGCATCCTGCCACCTTCACCGCGACATACAAGACTCCCACACGGATGCAAAGGCAATACCGAGTTTCGCTTATTGCAATTCAAGCCCTTTCAATTCCCTCACCTCTTGAACAGACCACTCCGAATCCAACGAGCGACTCCTCGTTTTCGACTTCACGTCCAGCTTAGTGGGTGCCGCGGCCAAATTTTCCAACTTATTGGAGTGTACTGCTTAGGCGACGGATGGTTTCAGGAAGTGTCAGCATCGGGACAGAACCCGGGGTGACGGGCAATGCAACAGATGGTGCGTGGCCCCAAAAAGATGCGTTGGCTATTGTCCGTCGCAGGCATGCCGAGCCACCGCTAGAAGCAGAGGCGATGCACAAACTAGTAATCTCGCAGGTGATTGCCACACAGATCGTAGTGCCGGCGGGATGCAAGATATTAACCATAATATAGGTAAGCATCCGCCGGCCTCTAAGCCCGAACCTCGACTCGTATACTAATGTAACGTTCTAAGTCCCCCCGAACGTAACGTTAAGAAGCTAACGAAGAGAACAACATTAAGACTTACTAGATAGTCGAGAATATACTAGTACACATAGTATAGAAACAGTTGTACCTACGTCTACTACAAACCTAGAGAAGACTTATGTCCCGCTATTAGTATAATAGAGGTAGGAGTGGACGCTAGGCTAGGTACCTACGGCTAAGGACGTAAAACATCGGCGCTAGCGACAGGGCTATACGAGGACGTACTACATTTATAACAAGACAAAGACTAGTGTCGAATAACTACCGTACGCGGAAAGATAGCGGGTCTATAGAACCTACGAGCGGAAGAGAGTTACGGATCCGCTAGAGCTACGAGAGAAGGCTACGAGGACTTATACGACTATAAAAGGACAAAGATCTAGCTGTACTAGAGATTGCGCTTCTATTGTTAGCTACTAAATAGTAAGCATAAGGCTACTAAGTATACGTTGTCTATTCGGCCTCGAGCCTAGCCGTCTCGTACTCCTACGATTCCTCCCGTAGTCATCGATAGCGGCCGGAGTAGTAGGCTTATTCGGTCGCGCCGTATAATAATTAACGTAGGTAAGATCGTAGTCGCCGGGCGGGAAGCTCGAATTAGCGTTAGCGGTTACGAGGTAGGTTCGTATCTACTACGTCGGCTATACCGTTATCCTCGAGCTCTTTAACTATACCGCTTAGTTCCGCTAACTTTAATCGTAGATCCGCCTTAATCGCTACGTTAGAGAAGGCTTGCCGCCTTGCGCCTTGAACCCCATTCTCCGATCCCGGTACTCGCTCTCGAAGCACCCGATTGTTGGTCTTAGACTCCTGACCTTGCGCCATCACCCGCTCGATCGTTGCATAAGAAGCTTGCCGCCTTGTCTCTTGAACCTCATTCTCCAACCCCAGTGCTCGCTCTCGAAGTTCCAGATTTTCCGATAGTAGCTTGCTGATTTCGAGCTCAAGACTCCTGATCTGGAGGGATTGCGCGGAGCTGTTCTTTGCGAGTTCGCGGTTTTGCCGGATGAACGGTCGTCGTACTTCGTTAATGTCGTTTGCTGGTCTCTCCTCTCGATCGTCAATGTCGGTCGCTGGTTTCTCTTCCAGTGCTCTCGATTTCGTGCGCATGTCGGATGGTCGTAGTGATTGTTGCTGGAGTTTTCGCGGGCTTGCTGTGGAGTGCTGTCGCTTGTTAAAAGAGCCTCGATGGTCCAGTCAAGAAAGTTGGCGGTCCAGGGTGTTGCGACAGTAGAAAAGTAGGAGCGGTCGCATAGGGAGAAGATGCCCGCAGGAGCAAGCCGATCGGGGAGGGAAGTGCCACAGGAAGAACTAGCGTGCCTTGCAAGAGCTACATACTTGTTATTGCCCTGTTCTCGCCGAAGCATGGACGGTGGCGACCGATGAATGTTGCACTGCGCGTACAGAGTCTGCCCACGAACCATTGGCAGAACGATTGTATCTTGTCAAATCTCGTCTGTCCCATTTGTTGTTGAACGTTCACATAGGCTACCGTGGAGTTCTCCCTTTCCACGCTCTGATGCTCTTCTCCTCGATATGCTGGCAATCTTGGACACCATCTTCTGCGGTTTAAGGAGTTGTCGAATCAGAGCTCAGGGCCGAGGGATTTGCTCGGCAGGGCGCAAGATTTTGAATGGAAAAAGGATAGACAAGCATGTTCAATGCGTTGACGATATACGGACTGTGAGGAGGCTGCTCCGAATCCCACAATCACAATACAAGATGGAGAACATACGTCGTGTTGCTGTCTTCCCAGATCCTGTCCAATGGCCCACATCACGTCTGCAATGAGGCCCGTCCAATGAAGTCAAGGCCCCGCTTCAAGTCGAGTTTGTGTGGGTCGCTGTCCGTAGTCACGGCGTCTGGTGGAGTCCTGACGGTAGGCGCTTTGACAAGTGCCGGTGGAGTAGTAAGTATGTGTTGTTGAGCATAGCGATGCCAATGCCAGATGACGAGCGATCCGAACGGGGAGAACAGCAGCCGGAACTAATGTGGAGATAGGTCGATGAAATCCACGATGTCTGAGTAACGTCTTAGCCGGACAATGGCGCCTATTATTACGCGATACCTTGGAAGTTATGGTCGGGACATTGAAGATGGAAGTGCAACGTCCGACCGCCTGCGCCGGCATCTTTTTATCGCTCTGGTTTCCTGAGTCGAACCATCGGCTGATGGAAATGAATGCCGTCCGGTCTTTTGCTCGCAAACGATCGTGAGCCGCCTTTCCCTCCAGCTACATCCTCGTTATCCAGCCATCGATGCTATACCACCCAGGCCAGCGGTCGATCATCGATCCAGGTCTCGTGGTACTGTTATGAGTCGTTGTTGTTCAAAGTCCTTGTGACGGCATGGATGTTCGATATGCTCAGCTCATGGATTGTTCGACGTGTTGCTCGGAACCCGTGATGGTGTTTGGTATCGTTGTAAGCTTTATGGGATTGATGTTGCCAGGTGACTTCAGAGACCTCAAGCACGGCCGAAGCGCTGAACAGCGGCCCGACTCGCTGGTTCTGCTCTCGCTGTTAGCCGACATGTTCACGGCGGTGTGCGAGATCTTGTGTCTGCTTTCGAGCATCTCCGCCGTCGCCTTGGGATTTGGATGAAACATAGATTGTGCCTGACCTCAATCGCTGGAACCTGGGTTGCGGACTGTTCTTGCGCATCGGAATATGGCCGTTAACTCTTTCGTCGACTGTTTCGTCGATCCAGCTGTGGTGTGACACTCCTAGTCGTTGCCGCTTGACTTGCCGGGAGTTCATGACGGTGGGGTTCTGCGTTGCCTGGCTCGACCACTTGGTGTTTCGTTTTAGACCTTTGATCGGTTTCGCAATTGCGGCAAAGCAGTTCAGGCGATGGTGTCTGCGTTAGTGCAGAAAAGGGTAGGGCTGAGCGCCATGGCGGCTATCAGCGAGTGTTCCTACCAGCTGGGCCGCGTTGCGCATCAATGCTTCGGATGTTCGGCGATGTTCGGCGGTTTGAAGGACGATTGGGTGCAATACTCTGACATGTGAACCGTGGTGTGCGGATCCGGCCTGAATCTCATGTGGCACAAGTCCCAATGGCGTGCTTTCTCCCATCCAGATTCATGACAAGTGGCGATGGCCCGCATGCTCGGAGTCATCATCCAGTCGAGATCTCCTGGCAGACGTCTTCGGGATGCCGATTGCGCGATGGAGGTATAGTTCAAGCCTGCCCTAACCTGCGGAGACGAGCGAGGTATCTGGATTGGTGGCGGTGATCAAGTTGAAAAGAGTGTTTGGGTGGGGGTGGGCGTTTGGCTCGACAAAGTGTTTGAGGAGGATGTTTAAGAAGAGGATGTGTGTTCGAAAGGAGTCATTGAGTTGAGAAACCGGTTCGGAGGAGATGGGACACGCGCGGGCGCGGCGGAAGATGAAGTCGTAGCGAAGGTTCAGCGACTCGTACCCCCAACTCCATACACTCCGGTGTTCTTCACCGGGCTGCTCACTCTGTTCCCGTCCAAGAGCCTCTGATCTCCACCAAACCTCTTATAATACTTCCGATCCTCTGCGCTATGCTCTCCATGCTCTGCGCTATGCTTTCCATGCTCTGCATCGCGCTTGAAGAGACCCAAAATGTCCTGCATTGACAGTTTGCCCATGCCCTTCCCGCCTTCAATCGCTGCGTTGGCGGGCTCGCGTTTCTTCCTCATCGGACTCTTCATCGCCTGCACCACTGTCCTCTCATCGCATTGTGATGTCCTCGTCCAACTCCTCATCGCCTGCACCATTGCCCTCTCATCCCATTGTGATGTCCTCGACTCCTCAGCTTGTGCGCTTCACTCTTGCGTTTGATGCTCGGATTTTGCGCACTTGTGATGGGACGGCCGGATTGAACAGCTCAACGAGTCGTTGCTTTTTTGCTGAGGAACGATGGAAGCTGATGTTCTGGGCGACGAGGATAGACCGTAAGCGCGGGATGGTCACCGAGGATGGATCGAGGTTTGGGTCGGGATATTCTTGGTCGTCCATGGTGTTGGTGAAGAGACTGTTGCGATACCCGGTCGGTGGAGAGTTTGGCGCAGTGGGCGTGAGGGCAATGACACTTCCAAGACTCGTCGGTGTCATGGTGATGGATCAGTACGAAGTAGGTGTATATCGAGCGTGGTTGATGAAGGTGCCGGATGATTCCTTGCATGAAATTTCAAGCGGATTTGATGAGTGATTTGATGGGGGCTCGCCCGCCGGGGAAGACATCACCTTGCAAGGAAGGGCGCTGACCACCATCCAATGCCACTGCCACTGCCACTGCCATGTTCATCGGCTGCCTCCAGGTTCGAGCGGGAAGTTGGCGACAAGGAAAGGATCTGATCATCAATATCGCCGAACGACAACCTCTCATGCATGAAACGCAAACCATCGCGGAGGGAAAGAGATTCTCGCGACAAACATTGGACACCGAGAGTATACGTACGATCCGGCCGTCGGACCAGAGAGAGCCATGGACACCGAGAGTATACAACAATCAGGCTGTCGTTCCGCCACCCGTCGCGCCCTCCGGATTCAAGAGCTAGGAGTCCGAGCCGAGGGAGGTTTTGCCGCCGCCAATTGCTTTCGAATGCTAATTTGGAGACGGGAAAGATGGTACTTCGAAGGTGGATCCGGGACGATCGTCGATACTCGAGCCCGGAGAAATCTCGCCTCCACCGATTGTGGATGAGGATCTGCTTCCGACTGTCAACCTGGGAACGAGAAGGAAGAGGAAGGATAGTACTTCGAAGGTGGACATGAGACGATCGTCGATACTTGCACAATCTCTAGTGAAGCCGGCTGGAGATGTGGCGCGTCTGATACTTCCTGGCGCGAAGAGGAAATTGGCGGACTGTAACATCTCTGGAGACCAAGCTGCGAAGCCGCCGACCCATGACGACTTTACGTTCAGCCGGAAACCTGCTGCGGGTAAGCATGGATGGGAGGTGGACGAGCACTCCTGAGTGGACAAGCACTCCTGAGTGGACAAGCACTCCAGCGCGGTCGGTGAGGTTTCAAAGGCGAAGCCTAATGCCTAGCAGCAACCCTGCTTGCACTCGCTGGCATGTACGGTGGAAGGACAGAACAAGAGCAAAATCCGACGAGATAACGGTCAGTTGAGGAGCTGGATGTACGATATTGACAGCTTGGAAAGGTTGGACTTGAGTCGAGAGTGGAGCATAGACACATTATGGTGGGATCCAAGTGGCACGATCGAATTGAAGCAATACCCGTCTGGTAAAGTCTTCACCGGCGCTCATTTGTGGACCTCTCTTTACCCTTCCACCTACGCGCAGTCGAACGAAGCTGGCGGCGACAGTCTGAGTCGATGAGCAACACCGCACCTTCAAACCCGACAAGCTCAAATCGAAAATGGGGAAAAGTGTTCTACTTGTAGGACATAGAGAGAAGCTGCCGGCAAAGACCAGCTTTATTCACTGGCGCGGCACGATCCATCCGTGTTGGATCTCAAGACTACAATCGACAACTCAGGATGACCTTCGACGAGCTCCTGCCCATTACGGTATCCTCACGTGAGTGTTTCGACGCCCTTGAGGCGTCTCGCTTGAGCATTTTCGTACATATTTCACGACGCCAGCAGGACAGCGACACAGGGCTCTCTTCTGCAATATGGCCTACCGACGCCGCAGAATGAGAGAAACTATCCGATGGATCGGCAGCAGAATAAGGGCCCCGCGGCAGAATGAGAGAAATCAACATCATCTCTCCGGCCGCAGATTCATTTCTCGGTTCTATCGCTATGGAAAAGGTTCCAAAACAGCGTCATCGTCGCTATTCAAGTCCACGGATTGTCCGACTCCTCACTCCTCCGGCTCTAAGGAAGTTCCAAGAATACCTTACTACGACTTGCAAGGCACGGCGCGGCCACTTCGACCGACCGATTGAGTTGTGCTACTTGAAACTCAACGCACAATTCGAATCGCAACGAGTACCTTAACCTCCTTCGTCAAAGGCCGGTACTTTGGAGGCTACCCAGCATCCGCTGCTTACATTTCTGACTAGGATACAACAGAAAGCACTCTACATGGACCAAACAACGGACTCCAGGTCGACGGCAGCATTGTCTCCTCTCAAACCCTCGGCAGATTACGCAGATCTCATTTGGTCGTCGAGAGTAACGGCAGCACTGCCTCCTCGCTCTCCGCGGGCGGATTACGAAGATCTCCTTCAATCGTCTAGGGTAACGGCAGCACTACCTCCTCGCTCTCCGCGGGCAGATGACGCAGGTCTCCTTCAATTGTCGGCAGTGACGGCAGCACCACCGCTTTACACACACTGGGCAGGCCAATCATATCTCCTTCGACCGCCGTAGATTACGTACTTCAACGGTCGAGAGCGGCGGCGGCACCGCCTCCACTTCTTGTCGGATTCACTGCTCTTGCATATTTGACTGATCAAATTGTCCTTTTATGAGGGTCTGAGTGGCCGATGAGGTCTTTATTCGATGGAGCCGTGACACTGTCGATGAAGAGGTAATAAGGCTGGTGAGCCGCAGGCGCCGCCGCGGCGATCGAAGCGCATTCGTGGCAGGACGCCGAGGACGTCTGGTGTAGTGGAGAGAGATGAGGGACGATGGAGGAAGAAGACCAATAACTATGTCCCAAGCGTATTCGTCGCCAGCAAAACTACCCTTCACCCAACCTTGACGCTCTACAAGGAACAAATGCCTTCTCCACCGCTACGCAAACGGACATCAAGCAGATTCTCTTTCGTTGATCCCTTCTTGCAAACCCTTCTCTGGCCATCTCCGGCCTCCAAAACCGCCACACCGCACAACGATGTGCCCGGTGGAGAAAGCGACGCCGCGCAAGACTACAATGCCGGTGACAAACCCGACGCCGCTCAAGACTTCAATGCCGCCGCCGCGCCACCCTCCGGATCGACCCCTGTCGAACATCTC
Organism: Zymoseptoria ardabiliae STIR04_1.1.2; assembly: GCA_000223765.2. Lineage (NCBI taxonomy): Eukaryota > Fungi > Ascomycota > Dothideomycetes > Mycosphaerellales > Mycosphaerellaceae > Zymoseptoria > Zymoseptoria ardabiliae. The sequence goes on along the minus strand of AFIV01000151.1, from coordinate 11,265 downwards.
ACCCTCTCTTACCTTCTATACCGAGCTGTTCTACTCGGACTCCCTGATCCCATGCGACAACACTTTCTACTTTTTCGACGTTATCGGTCCGACGACTTGCCAGGCCTCATCATCATGGCTCCATCCAATGTAGACCATGTAGCGTAGACACGGGAGAATTGGCCACGAAAATCGATCAAAGCACCCACCGAAGCTATGCCACCAATTACGAGAGACAGGAAGCCCGGAAGATCGCTTCTATCGAAAGTGGTGCAGCGTCGGTCTCCAGAACACCCTCGCCGCCGAAAGGACACTCCACCGGACAGCCTCCGACAAGAAGAATCTGCTTTGCCCTTGCCACTCATTTCCCGAGAAGCTTATGAACCTCATCAACTACGGAGGACTTGGCCGGCATTGTCGTTGTTCTCGCTTTCTTCGCACACTACCTTCTTCCGCTCGATTTTCAAATCACCAACAGCAGCTATCAGCCAGTCGACAATTTGTACAACGCCACACTCATCACAGCAAATGCGATGGACTTTGGGTTAAGGCTGAAGGTGGCACTCAGGTCAGGAGAACTCTCGGCTTCGTAAATTGGTCCTTCGTTTGCGTTTCGGTCACGATGTGAGCGAATCCGCATACACAGCCTCGAGCTTTCCCTAAAACGCATCTTTTCCTCGGTGCAGAGGTATCTACAGGGAGTTCTGGACCATCGATACGTTGTCGGCTGACCACCAAGCCCTAACGGAATCCATCATTCTATCATGGTATTGCCAGCTTCAGACTTCACAGCTTGTAAGCCATGGCCCGCAGCTAAGCCAGTGCAGCGTGTGTGCTCGTTCTGCAAGTACAGGCCGAGTTCCAGCTCCGTCTTGAATGCCTGTATTCCGCAGACCAAAGTGTGGAAGCATGCCATACCTGGTTCGAAGTCCGGAAGTCCGAACGAGATTTTTCGAGTGTGTTGTACTTTTGAAAGGTAGAAATTTCTTCCCACAATTCGTCACTGTTATACTGAGCGGGAGAGGTCATTGAGTTGGAGGAGGCAAAGATAGGCGAGGAGGAGTCGCTTTAAAGCGGTAGCGGGTGCGTGGTGAGGTGCTGTCAACGAACAGCAAGACGGAACAATTGGGGTTCTCAAATCCGAGGCCAGCCCTGCATCCTTACGGAGTTTGACCTGATTCAGGATCAAGAGGCACAACTGTCTTCGCAGTGTCTTCTAACGTCGAATGAGAGCTCAAGTGGTCGTTGATCAACGTCGGTCCTGATTGCCGTGATAACAGAGGCGGGTCGAAAGTCTTGTCTTCAGCAACGACCTTGACACTATGATCGATCGCGGCGAATGACTTGAACACCATGCACGGAATGCTGGATCTCAATACGAGGACCAGACTCTCCGCGATGGGAAATGTACGAGTCCACCGGATAGACAAGCAAAGGAGGTAGCTCTCGCTATCGTCGACCATCCGTCTCCCTCTTCTGCCTCCCTCACAGACACATCGTCGATCGCATCCTTGCTCTCACCAGCACTCGTCATCTCCTCTCGCAAATTCAGCTTCAAGAATCTGCACGCTCTTCGTGCCATACGCGCAGACCAGTCTGTCGCTGATCATCTCGCCGATCGTGGGCGCATATGTCATCAGCTCGGCGTTGCTGTTAAGGAGTAGTCTGCCCGCGGAAGTGAGTAGTGTCATGACGGAGGCTTCGGGTGCGCCGCTGGAAGGGTGATTTGTAATAGGATGGTTTGAGAGCTGGTTCTTGGTCGTGGTGGGACTTACTGCGACAGGTGCTCCGGTGAGACGCAAAGTCAGTTGTGGAAATGATGACCAGGACGATGATGGGGGTATGGAGAAGCGGAAGCGAAGTTGAAGGTAGTTCAAAAATGCATACGTATCTTCATGTCCTTTAATGAGTATACGTCCACATATCAGGTGGACGTACATCGTTGGTATCTCTCCGTGTCGCTTTGGACACGGCTACCCCGACGCGTGCATGTTGGTAACTTTCTGACTTGTAGTTGCTTATATTTTCCCCTTCGCCAGTCCAAGGCAAGCCATGTGGAGATGGAGACGAGGAAAAGCCGAGCAGGAGTGAATGCTTCCGGAACAGAAGCGTTTCAAGAAGAATGAGATCCTCAACTTTCGTGTTCTTCTTGAGGTTACCAATGACTACCGCGACGGCGCCGTGGGAGAAGCTCAGCGATAGTTGACCTAGGTCATTTTGCAGAGTAAGTAGCGAACGAGGCGACAGGAATGCCGTGACCGCGTGCGTTGATGATCCGGGTGGAGGGATGGAATGTGGGCTCGGCAATGTGCGGTCGGCTAGGGCGAGGACCGACACGTCCCGTTGGACTCTCATTCGTCGTCGTAGATACTGAATCATCGTCAGCATAAGTTGCAGGTTTTGGAGACTAGGGTACCTGGTTGCTCATCGTGTTCCAATGCGAGGCGGATTGCAAAGAAGGACTTCTGTCAGTGTGAGGATCTGTAAAGACTTAGACTCTACATGCTCCTGATGATACAATCTGCTGTTCAAGAGCGGACTGGATGATGGAGCAGTCTCCCACTGGCCGAATTTGTCCTTTGCTGCATCCTCGCTAGTATCTCCAGGCCTTTGCACGACAGAGGCTGGTGTAGCCGCTGTACCTCGACCACAGACCGGTGGTACTGGCAGCAGGCCTCGAGGCCTCGTAGCGATCCCTTCACCCTATTGTATGGCCAAAGAATGCCGCCTGCCAGCCCCAATCTATTTCGCTCTCGTAGCCGGTATCACGTCTTGCCTTGCCTCGATGTCTTGGTCCGGCGATGAAGAGTCTTCGAACTCGTACAGCTCCATCTCCGCCGATTTCTTGCCGTTTCGTGTACCGTTACCCAAGCGGAGGCCTCCAACAGAAGCTGCGTAGAAGTCGATGTCGATCTTTGGTGCTCGATTGGAGTGTCGTGTTCGAGAGGCAGGTGGTAGAGTCGACGGCGAGAATGAGTGGACGAAATCTCCCGGTACCAGAGCGTATTTGCTGTTGGTTTTGCGTTGTCGGTCCCAAGTTATAACCTGTTCGGGGCTCAGGCATTCTACTTTTCTCCAGCCTCGTGTCTCCCACGTCGTCGAACACATGCCGCCAATTCTGGGAATGGCTGCCGGTTACCGCGAGCCCGATTCACGAGCCCTCTTCTGGGCACGTCTCCTAATCGAAGGAGTCTGGGCTTTCTACGACTGTTTGAAGAGATGCTGGAGGAGTGAGTGAATGATGATCGAGTCCAGTAGCCCGTGATGATCATGGAGACGGTCGTCTTCCATTCTACTCATCGTTAACTCTTCATGCTCGTCGTCGCCTCTTCTTCGGCATGTACCCTGGTCGTGAAGGTCGTGAGGCTCGTAAAGATGCGATCAGCCTCAGCTGCGAGAGTTTGCGCTTCACGGCGACCGGCAACACGTTAACGACGCTGTGGTGAACGGAAGCCGGCGCCAGAGCCTGCGGTAGAGGGAACTGAGAGTGGAGCGCAGCCGTGGCAGGCGTGAGGACGCTCTTGAACATAATCCTTGCGGATGAAGTTAATGCGCTGAATGTTGTGATCCACCGTGTCATGCCCGCACCATGTACATATGGATCTTCAAATATCTCACTACTCTTGCTTCTCGGAAGTTCGCAGTTGGCGCGCGTAAACCACTGAGGGCGAGGCGTAGTTCCAGATGGGTCGGCTGGCTGAGACAGGAAGTGCTCAATCTCAGGAGTGACAGGACATTGCTCGCCAGTACTTCGAGCGAGTTGATTGTCTCGTCGTTGCGCAGTCTGGCGCTCGCGAGCACGAGCGAGCTCGGGCGTGTTGCCCTCATTGCGGCCAGGTTGAGGGCGTCCAGGAAAGTTGACGCGATAGGCGCCTCTGCGTATCAGTTTTCGGTTGAATCTGTAAGGTCTGACGCAGCGCGCTTTGAGCCTGCGAGTGGTCCGGGTGGCGGTCGTGTGAGAGGATTCGATACGAGAGGGTTGGATGCAAGGGATGCGTCTGAGCGAGCTGGTGGTTGTTATTGCCATAGGCCAGCCTTTGTGCCCTTTGCGTTGATGATTGTGTCGAAAGTCGGCAGTGGCTTGCGTGTGTCGTGTCGGCCTTCTCCGCCTGTGGCACCAAAGCGGTTGGCATCGAAATCGCCTTGGTCGTACTACTAGGCGTTTCTCCAGCCTTAGCACACGCCAGTGCTCACTCAGGCGTCGATGAATATTGCTAGCTCCTCGCTGCTGCCAGGCACGGCCAATAGCAGTCTCTCACATGCCTCCGACCATAAGGATAAGGCGTTGTATCGTGAAGTCCAGTCGCTAGCGCGGACTCTGCCATTGTGAAGTGAAGGAGTCACGCTGTCGAAGGGCAATGCGAAGGAGCCATTGAAGGAGCCGGTGAAGGTGTAAGAAGGTCCATTGGGTGAGATGTTTATCCATGTCGGTCTTCGCAATGGCAAGGAGACAAGGAAGAAGCGAGCAACGGCGTGGACTGAGGCTCGGCGCATCATGATATTGCATGTTCTGCTCAATTACACGAGGGAGCCTGCTGTGAATCCATCTATTTCGATCTGTCCATGTCTCTGCACGTGAGGTCAATCGCTGGTGAAGTTGAGCTTGAGCTGTGTTGTGAGTCGGCACGCCTGTACACCCTTTCGATCTCATCATCGGAAGAGTGTGACGTTGCTGGAGCACCAATGTTTGTAGGGCTCAGCACTGCACGAATCGTGTAATCACCCGACCTCGACGGCACTGTATGCATTCGCGGATTGTTATCGGCGTTGAACAGTTGGAATACGTTGTAGGAGGAATTTTCGTTACCGCACGCGGTCGGCGTTGAGGAGTTGGAACTGCCCGAGACTGAGGTCGTGCCACCGTGTGCAAAGGGTGAGAGTGCAGGGTTCGGGAAGGCTGGACTGTATCATCAGCACGCAACACTCGTCTTTGTCCGACCACAACGTCTTCAAAAAGACCGGTGAGCCTTCGAAGCACCTGATATCAATGGATACGACTTTGAGAGGGGATGCCCGAGCAGACTCAAACAAGTATTGCAAGGAAACACGCATGATCAGGCAACGGGTTGGGAGTCGAGAGCAGCTGGTTCCGTGCGGGTAAGAAGCGTGTAAAAGTCGTCGGGGTGATCGCGGCTCTTCCTCGTTACTGCCTCCGCTTCTGCTGTTGAACCCTTCCGCCGAGTCTGCTTCAGGACTTTGCGAGCTCAAAGGCAACTGGGCTGATAATCCCGGGACAGGCGAGGAGTGCGCGAGTAGAGCGCGCATGCGGATGGATCTGCACGAATCCCAAAAATGGTTCCCCATCTCCCACTGCTTTTTGTCGTAGTCTTCCTGATCGTCCGTAGCTGTGACTTGCTTAACAAGAGCCTGGAGACATGACAAATTTCCTGATTGGCGGAAATTCGAGGTCAAGGTGTGGAAGGCGGAGTTGGAAGGTTCGACATACCGAGCTGGATACGCCGTGAAGACGGCAGAAGATGTGTTGATGTTTGAAGGGCGATCTGAATGCAACGGTGGCTTCGTGGATAGCGAGGAGCGAGTTGAGCGTCTTGAAGGCTTCGACTGTGCTGAGATCACTAACCATGGAGTCGGTAGCTAATGGTGAAACTGTCGTGGAGATCGAAGATGCCTTTAAGCGGATCGTGTGATCGATGCTGTCGACCTCCGTCGTTGTACAGCCTTTGTCCATATGTTGCAAGTCGCCGCCACGCTCGTAGCGTGTTTGGCAGCGTCGAGTACTGACGTCGAGCAATGAGATATGCAGGTCGGTTCGGGTGTAGTAAGAGAGTTTCTGTGGGAGACATCGTGAATCGACGGCTGCTTCTGCAAGATGTTGTCAGCACACGTCGAAGAGCCTAATCGTGATGACCTTACCTGCTTTGACCCGAGGGAAGCAATTGCTAGGGTAGCCGATGCCCGGATGTAAAAGGACAGCCTTACTTCGAACAGCGAGTCTGTGAACGAGGGTAAGGTCGGGTTTGGCAGATCGGTTGGTCATGACGATGTCAGCACTGACCGGGCAGCGGGCCACGGATACTCATTGTGCGAGTGTGTCGATGCAAAACCATTGGCCAGTCCAAGGGGTCAGCGGATCGATGCTGTCTGCCGCCGATTCGAGGGTGTAGCCGAACGATAGCTTCTTCTCCGAAGAGTGAGTGTATCTGTCAGCGACAATGGCTTGCCTTCTTCTCACATCTCCCGTCTTCTCTCTTTCGTATCTCTACCCCTGGCAGACCGACAAAAGCAATACCGTCCGACATCTTCGCCCGAAAGCTTAACATAGGCCTGAAGCGAATCGAGGAGATCGAGCGAGAGATCTCCGCCGAACTCATCACTGCCGAAGAAGAAGTCTCCGCTGCTCGGGATACTCTCGCCGAGGCCACCGCCAAACTCTCCCGACTTCAAGAGAACGCCGCGCGAGGTATCTCGAGGTCATCCGTTATGTAGCTGTCGATCAGATCATTCTCCGCCTTTGTCACGCCCTAGGCGCCAGATTCTCTTTGTTGCCACTCCCCAGCGCATTGCTCGTCTTTATCTTCTCTTGCCCCTACTGCCCGCCGAAGAAGAAGGAGGAGGAATTCAACAAGTCATTTATTGCTCGATAGTAGCGGTACTAGCCTGTAACCTGCTCGTTGAATGTGTCCCTGCTAGATTTATTATGTTGCTGTCGTGGTATCTTGTCAAACTCGTAAGATGCTGTGTCATATGTCGTTGCTGATTGTTGATCTCACTGCATACAAAAGAGTGAAGAAGTGAGGTCCAGCAAGGTTACCCTCGCAAGCTCCCTTCTACTACACTTCCTCTCCATCTCCTCCAGCGTTTTTTCGATCTTCGCATCCACCCTTTTGCTTTCCCGTCCGTGGCGGTGGTGGGACTGGTAGGGAGTGAGCTCGGTAAGGTCAGAACCGGAGCCGTCGGTGTCTAAGGTAGGAAAGCTGAGGTTGATTGGTGGGTCGACAGCGGCGAGTTGGCGTGAGCAAGCTGTAGCAGATGGTCGCACTCGGGGCATGCTCTCGGTGCGGTGGTCAGAATCGTCCATTGGCCGCCTTTATCTCCAAAATCATTGCGACTGTTTTCAGCTTATCTTGGGCAGTTGATCCGTAATCTTTCTTCCACAATCGGTGCAGGTGCACTTGCAAATACGCATCTGGCAAGGTCGACAGCCTTCGCCGTTGTCGTGTATTGAGGTATACCTCCCTCTCCTACCTATACTCTTTCAACTCGCCCTCATCTTCGTGGTAGTTGGCGGTGATGTAGGCCGGTGTGCAGTCTCCATTGAAATTCGCTCTCTCGAGTCCATCTGTGGCGGCGTATCTAGTTGTATGCTTGCGATCCGTAAACAGTGTGCAGTGTGCACTGTCGGCGCTGGGAGGAGTTTGTCTTCGTACAGGAAGAGGAAGTTATCGTGCGGTTCTGCCTCGAGAGACGACCTCCAGCAGAGCGATCCTAGGAGAAAAACTAATCGTAAGCAATGCTCATCGTCTTGCTCGTGTGCCTCATGGCCCTTGGTCAAGCATCTAGGTCCAGCAATTCCGCAGAGCGAACGTCGTTGTTGTGAAGCATCGAGCAGTCCTAGAGGCCCTATTTGTTCCAGCACCTTCGGGTGTCGCAATACTTTATTGCAGCACCACAGGGTGTCGTAATACTTTGTTGCAGCACCATAGGGTGTCGCGATAATTTGTTGCAGCACCACAGGATGTTACAACACTTTGGTGCAGCACTACCGGGTGTGGGGTGTCGCAACACTCTGTTGCAGCACTTTGAGCTGCTTCCACTTACAGGACTTTTGTATGCATTAAGATCTCGGATGTCGCCGCAACTCGGGTCATCTTGCTAGCTGCGACTGCCGGCGGACCTTTGCATACCCTCGCCTGCGATGGAAGAACTTCGATGTCTCGGACGCATATCCGTCTATCTCGCAAGCGATGCAATCGGAATCACAGAACAAAAAGCTCGACACCGTCTCCACGCCTACGCCGTCCGCACGCTCTTTACCACCGCCGACGGTTTCTCGACATGGACACGCAGTCTCGAGCAGACGTTTAGACTTTCCAACACGCAATACACCGCATCCAGCTGGGTTTGCAATTGGAGGAGTGAATCAGACTCTGGCACGGAAGGAGTAACTTTCAAAAGATGGTGGAGAGCTATGTTGAGCGGGCACACAATGATTTCGATCTGCATAGCGTTGACTGGGACGCGCATCACCAGCGGATCTGTGAGTACTTTGGGCAGAAGAAGGCGCAATTTCAAGACGAGTAGGACACGGCTAGAGGGAGGTCGACATTTGTTCGGTCAGGGAGACGGCTGGTAATGCCGACGTGACTCGGACTCGGCCAACACTTGGGGCGGTACCAGCCAATTCAGTGCATACGGTGTGTTCAGCAACCCACTCTGTCCCACAATGGCCAAGCCATTAATCTTTTGGACTCTGAACTGATATTCACCAACAGCAAGGAGCTCATCGACCAGGTCTTGGACAATCCAGCGACGAAGAAGGCAGCCATTCATCTCACTTTACGAAGAAACCACGCACGTCTCCTACGATTAAACTGGACAACTAAGCAAAGCTCGACAGCGATGCAGCACACACAGAGAACGCCAACGGCCACTCACAGCACCCACCACACTCATCCGGACAGAGCCGTGAAAAGAAAAGGTAGCATAAGATAAGGAAGAGCAAGAGATGGGTGGCTATGTACACAACGGAGCAGCTCCACATCAGCATCATGGGCCGAAGCTGTCAGAGGCATCTGAAGGCCATCACATTCGCCCGGCAGGTATAACAGTTGGAAGCGAAAGAAGAGTTTAGTACTTATGAGCACAACGGCTTGATCAGGCGGCGACGTGGATCATGATGGCAAGCGGACGAGCCCGTTCTCGGTGCGGAGAACGAATGAGATGGAATAGTTGAAAAGGAGCACATGCATGAAATATCGAGTGTACGATGTGAAGGAGCATCTGATGCAAGGACTTGAGGAAGCGTGATCAGGTCTCTGTCGCATTCGACTTTGCTGGTCTCTTACCTTCGATGATCCTGACGCCATCCGCTCCGTTTTCCCGCCGGCAAGCGACACCCATCCAACCACACCCGCCAACCTGGAACGTCCATCCCCCTTCCATCTCCCTTATGCGAGAACACGCGCCCACTCGCGATGTACACGTCACCCACCACGCACCTATGAAGCTCGCATTAAGCACAGTCAAGCAACAATCAAGAACGTTCCGCCCACGACACCACCACTTGATCGTGTCGTGTCAACATGACCAGTAGCCGCTCCAGTGTCATGGCTTTCCGTAGCCGTCCGGTGACCAGGATGGAATCAGCAGCGATCGTTGGCTCGAGCTCGAGCCCCGTCTGTTAAGATGCTTATGCTCACTGCTCATGCTATCCGCATCCAAATCCGCGCTCTCGAATCCTGACGCTCCAGTCGCACGAACCTCTCGCACGAACTCCTCGCACACACCTATGCCAACCGGTTCGTGCCAAGGGCAAGGAGCTTTACATGCGCGGTTCCATCCAATGCCATCGCCCTGCTTCCCTCTCGATGTGAATTAATCCAACACAATGCTAATAGTTGGTGTCGAAAGGTAGCCCTCCGCTACATCCTTCCCTTCTTGTCATCGTCAACTCCGTCTACGTCTATTTCACATCTCCTCGACGGCGAGAAGAACCTGCCCGCGGACCCTAGCCGCTCATCCCAAACATCTCCTTCGCCGGGTGTAGTCTCATGCGTCGAGGCTGTATCAGTTGCCGAGGGGCAGATTACACGTCCAACGATCTCATTCGGCGAGTGCATGGCGCTGTTCTTTGCTCGTTCGGCGATGTCTAAGCTCGGGCGGCCATTTATCGAGGACAATTGCTAAATTATGTAGACGGGAATGAGTCGTTGACACGTCTTTTAGGATGTGTCGTTATGGTCTGTTGCTGTTATTGTACATTCAGCGCTAGTCGGATTCGGCTGCCTCGGGCCGGAACCGAGAAACAGATTTAAGCTCATCCGACTGCAGACCCGACGGAGCGGAAGGTAGGGCTGAATGCAGGGCAACACTGCGGGGTAGATGCGGGGCGGGCATTTTGGTAGACAAACATCGTCCTTCATCTTGAATGCTCGTCCTCCACCCTTATCACCGCCCGATCATCTTATCCTCTGCTTGCAGTTAACAGTCGCTACGGAGCTCCAGCTCATGTGCTACGAATCTCGCATCCGACAACAACATGGCCGCCTACCTCACGCCTCCGTCGATTGCGCGATCTGACAAGAGCCGAAGCAACTACCCGCGACCGCAACACTCGATCAAATCTCGATGAACTCCGATAGCGAGCGTTGTGTGCGGACCTCCTAGTCCAGGATGTCTCAATCGCCTGGTAGAACGTTGATCGAGGAAGCGATAGGCACGAAAAAGTCGGAGGAACATTGAGTTTGAGTCTTGGGAGACGGCGATGAACATCTACCATCGTGCAGGCTACATGAAGAAGAAGAGAAGGCGAGGACCAGCATACAGTCCAGCAACCCGATGAGAAGAGCGAGGCGCTGAAAGCTTACATTCCGCTGCATGTGACACATCCGACCGTGGGTGGACCGGTGGAGGCCATAACTGAGGATGAGGAAGTTGGGCAGAACGCAATGGTAATGAGGACGTGCACTCTTCGAAGTCGCAGATATTGCAAGGCTTTTCGCTCAGCTGGTGGTCTGTGGTGCTGCATGTTGTCGTGTTACGCAAGCTCGGAACGAGTCTCATCCTGCCGAGTACAGCAGGCGGGGCTGACGGAGAGGACTTAGCCGCCAACAGTGGTCTGGTGGTCTTGAGGTGTGCTAACGGCTCTCTTCCGCATCGGACGCGCACGGTGGAGGTCGCATGCAATCCTCTATAACACCTCCAGCCGATTCCACGAACATCGCCGACAGCTCCACATCCCTCCAACTGGCTGGGCCGTGGCCTCCCTCACTTGATCCTCGATCGCTGCCTACATCCTTGAATCTCGCATATACGTTCAACTCCTCATCTCCGACTCAATCAACCCGCAACACCCTCCCCGTACGATACGCCCACCGGCCACTCTAAATCCATACCCGTCTGTCGACGACTCGCCAGCTGCAAGGCCCACCACATCTTCGATTCCAAATCCCACGACCACTTTGAATTCGCATGCCCTCCCCAGGACTTTTGGCTGAACTACAGAACCTTTCGACCTCATCCTCCACCGATCACGCGGATCGATTCGAACCCTACGCAAAGGAGGGCTCTATGGCGTCGGCTCAAAAGATGGCCAAGGATCAGGGT
>AFIV01000152.1:0-12223 GCA_000223765.2 Zymoseptoria ardabiliae STIR04_1.1.2 | reverse complement strand
GCGTAGAGTCGTCGCCCGCTCGTATCCTTATACTACCGTCCTCTAAGGTTCTATTAGATTACGACTAATATTAAGAAGAAGATAGTAGACGAGAAGCGAGCTATAAGCGAGGCGAAGAAAGATAATAAGGCCGGTAACGAGGTTAAAGGCGAGAAGAAGTCGAACTTCTAGCCCTAGTATAGAGGTAGAATAATTTTCCTTCTTTATTAAGAGCATTAGTATAGCTAGCTAATATACCTCGTTTGTCTTAGGTTCGACAGTATATAACGTACCTCGGGTATATCCTTAGACGTAGTCCGCTAGAAACCTTATATATCGATATTAGGTTTTAATCGAGACTAGAAGCTCTAGTAGGTTACGAGAAGTAGATAGATAACTATATAGAGTAAAAGACTTCTTAGGATCTTCTATGTCCGTAGTATAGGCGACGGACTAGCCGTAGTATATAACTTTAATAGTATTACGCTAGGAATAGAGGTAGATAAGGGTAGAAATATAGGAAACGAGGCCTTACTATTATAGTCCTAGTAACCTATATATACTTTATAATCGTCTATATTCTAGGGTAATAATAGTATCTATATTATAAAACGTATAGCTAGATATATAAATATTAATAGGATAGGAAGGGATCTCTTACGTAGGAGTAGTATTTAAAGTAAGGCGTACGATCTCTCCTACGTATATCGCTATTTAGCTCCCTAGGATCTCTAGGGAGAGTATTTAATTACTAAGCTCGGATTTTAATTATAGCTATACTAGCGGTCGCGATAGTAAGACTACCGACTATAGGTTAAGCTTACGGACTCTCTATATTTAGGTACGCTCTTTATAGTCGTCGGTTATCTTAACGGACCGACATACTTACTAGTTTAAAGGCGAGGCGCTCGATAAAGAAGTGCGAGCCGAAGGCGGTCTAGACTACGATTCCTAAACCTGGGCACGGCTCGGTACGGCCCGGCACCGGAATGACCTCGCCTGTCGATATTTGAGCGGACGCGACACAAGTACTGTACATGCAAACAAAGACGGCAAAGGACCCTTCGCGCTAGACGGGTTGCAATCGGCAAGCGATAGTCTAGCCCAGATGCTGCGTATGTGAACCGGGTACTGCGAATGTGTTCGAGGCCTTTGTTGTTGTGCGGGCTCACACCGCAAGCGGCTGAATAAAGCCGCCGCACGATGCCGAACGCCACGATCTGTGCGCGAGGCCTTTGTCGTTGTGGATGCTAACACCGCAAGCGGTCAAGTTCAGATACCGACGGGGCCGCATTCGTCGTCGACAACGGAAGGCGCCCCTCATTCTTTCATCCACGTTTGGGATGATGGGCTCCCTTGGTCCGCCTGTTCGACGGAGCATACGTCTTGTTAAAGCGATGTCCAACCCGACTCCAGATGACCCACCCATTCATCCTGCTTTGCCAGTCCAAACTCTCCCTGATCATGGACATCCCTACAGCCGACGACTTTCTCGCCAGTAAGGACGTGATCAGCGACGATGACCCCGTGAACAATCGATCAAGAACTGCAACGGTCAAGAGGATCGGACCGTACGTTATGAAATACAACGGACGAACGTGTCTCCAGGAAGCCGACAACCTAGCGTACATCGCCGCTCACACCAAAATTCCGGTGCCAAAGTGCTACGCCTCCGGTATCGTGCCTAACAGCGAGTTAAACGGGAAATATCTTATCATGGACTTCATCGAGGGCGACACGCTCCAGAAGCTGTGGCCCGACCTCTCTCGCGTTGACAAGGACAACATCCTACAACAGCTACACGGATATATCGCCGAATATCGCAGCCTCCCGCCTCCAGACTACCTCGGGGCCGTAGTCAAAGGCCCGCTCGCACATCAGTTCTTCAAGTATGCCCAATTCTTTCCAGGGCGCGGCTTTGGCGGGCCCTTTCCGAACGCCCAAGCATTCAACGATGCAGCCGCGGCTCGGCTCGGCATTCGCATGCCAAAGCAGGCGAACAGAGTCGCGCTCTTGACGATGCAAATGAATGAAGTGCTCAAGGACTACCGGACCGTCTTTACGCATACCGATCTGCAACCGAAGAACATTATAGTGCAGAAGCAAGGCAGGAACGAGGACGGAAGCGGTGTTTTCAAAGTGACCATCATCGACTGGGAGGATTCTGGGTGGTACCCCGAGTGGTGGGAGTGGTGCCAGGCGTCTTTCTGGTTCACTCGTATGCAAGACGATTTTCCGTTAGAGGTCCCGAAGATCATGCCGGTTTATCCCGTGGAATTCTTTTGTTGGGAGCATATACACCACATGATCGGAGATCATTGAGCCGCGTTTCGCGAGAAGGGATCAATCGGCGCTGTCGATCATGTCGGTCACGCATGTTCGAGAACGTCCTGTGCGTGATCTGCGAGGTGCTTGATACGGCGGCAGGGAGAGGTGTTGAGGTCTTACACCATCATCAGACAGATTGGGCGCAATACAAGTGGAGGTAGGACAATGATTCGGATGATGTCTCGGATCAGACACAGGAATACGTATCTGGCGGCCTACCTAGACATAATTTCCAAGTTGTTAAAGCTCGAAGGACCCAGTCTTGACCGTTTCGCAGCATCTTCGCCCAATGTCTGACTCTGCTGGCTTTCATACACTAACACAGTGCTTCATGTCTCCGTGGTGCCCTTTGTCCTCGTCGCAGGCTGCGCGAAGCAGTGTCTCTCCATTCTCAGATTGAACGAAGCAGTGTCTCCTCACTCTCAGACTGAACAAGCAGTGTCTCTCCACGAGAAGTCTTGATGTGGGAACAGGCACAGTGCATATAACGATGCATCGCATCCCGTTCAGACCCCTCTCCAGCACGACATTCCGCCGCCTCGAAACCAAAGTCAGAAACTTCATACAATTCTCCTCTCCTCCACTCAACCGACCGCCCAAACATACTGTGCGCCTACCTGACCACGCCCATCACCGAGCCTCGACCTTGATCTTGATCTTAAGCAGTCTGCTGACAACGCCTCTAGCAATGTCTCAATCCCACCAAGTGTACTACGCTCGAGTACGGGATCACAGAGGAGAAGACCCAGTATTATACATCGATACAGCTCCGCTGGAAGCGCGCGGCGTGAGCTTCCAGCTCAAGCCTTGCTCTGAATTTGCGGGGCTCGATTGTGAAGGAAAAAGCTGCTCCGACCCAAGTTTGACTCCTCTTTTTGTCGGCTCACAACTGATCGGAACCGTCAACGAGTCCGACATGGAGAGGTTCCGAGCCGTTGTCAAATCGCAAGAAGTCCCTGACTATGCATCGCCCAAGTCTTTGAGCAGGGTCCAGCCATGGGCTTGCACCGTCGTGAATGCGCTGTTCGCGGCAGGCATCGTGTCTCGGGCCCAGAATATCCCACCGGGTCCATACCGACCCAACTTCTGAAAGATTTCAGTCACGAGTCCCGGGGAACGATGACAGCACATGCGGTCCCTCCGAAACGAACATTCGTGCAGCCTGGAGCGCAGTGCCGTCAGCGTGCGTCGCTTCTGCCGTCGAGATGTAGGAAGATGGGGAGTCTTGGCGGACCAGTGTAAGCAGGCTGCTTGTTGGTGTGGTGCGGTTGGTGGCTGGTCATGGTTAGTGTAGTTATTGGTTGGTATGGTTAATAGTCACTGCCCTCTTAGTTAGTGTTGGTGTAAGCTATGCTATCGTTAGTAACCAGCCGGAAGTGTCTCCGAGCTAATAGGATCAATAGAATGCGTGAAATCCGTATACCTCCTTTTCAACGCGTTTACGCGTATATATAATACTATTTCTACTACTTCTTTAATACTATTTCTACTACTTCTTTAATACTATTTCTACTACTTCTTTAACCGGTTGTTATATCTATTGTTCTACCTCTTACTATACCGTTTATATAGCTAATATCGTCGTCTAGTCGCTCTAGTAAGTGCTAGTATATCCTTAACCCTTAGAACCCTAAATACGATAGGCTATCCTTACTAAACTATATTACTATTAGTAGCGTAAGTTATATACGTTAGCTTAAGTTCGTACCGCCGAAGGATATCCGTAAGAGAAGGAGTAAGATATAGAAGCGTAGTAAATAGCTAGTTAGTCTATTAGGGCCCTCTTACTACTATAATTATACCTATAAGGATTAAAGGAAGAAGTAAGAGCTACTAGTATTAAATAGTAATTAAGGGCCCTTAATATATATATTAAAGGTCTATAGTATTAATAAGAACGGCTACGAAGTAATAAGTAAGGAGCCGGCTAAGGAGGGTAGTATTATAAGTACTATAATGTCCGTTATAACTAATAAGAGCGTAGAGCGCTTTAAGCACTTACTAGTAAGGTAGATTATATATTACTATATTACCTTCCGTATACTCGAGAACGAGTACTTCCGAGCTCTTATATCCTTTATAAATAAGGGCCTTATAGGCTATCTTCCTCGTACGGCGGCGACTATTCGAGGGTAGGTTATAGCTAAGTATTAGGCTCGGAAGGTAGTATTAAAGGAGGAGTTAGTAAGTATACTAAGTAGCGTACATATATTGTTCGATAGCTAGTCGAGTCCGAATAGCTACTCGATCTTTAGTATAAGCGCTTATTTTATCGATAAGAGCGGTAAAAGGAGGACTAAGAGGCTTACCTTTAGAAGGATACTCGGCGAGTATACTAGTATTAATATTAGAGCTATACTACTAGCGGTTATTAAGGAATACGGACTCGAGAAGCGTACCGGATACTTTATAGCCGATAATAGCTCTAATAATAGCCCTATAATCGACGTAGTTCTAAAGTACCTATATCCTTACCGGTCTACGAACTAGCGTAAGGGAAGACGCCTCCGCTACCTTAGCTATATTATAAACCTTATTACTAAGGCTATATTATTAGGTAAGGGTAGTAGTAAAGCGATAAAGGAATTAGAGCGGTAGGCTAAGAAGGGCGCTCTCGAGGCGGTCGAGGAGTTCTAGCGTAGTCGTAGAGCGGTCGGTAAGCTATATAATATAATTAAATAGATTAGAGCGTTAACGTAGAGGATAGAGGCGTTTATAGAGGTACGGTACGGTAGTAACGCGGTAATGTTTAATAATTTAAAGGTAAGTAAATATTTTAAGAATCTTAAGATTTAACGCTAGTAGAGCTCGAGCTATACGGGAAGCGCCGAAATTCTACTAGCGGCTATACTAATTAGCTGCCCTATACGCTAGGGAGCTACCGTAGAGCTATACCCCCCGCTAAGAATACTAACTTCTAAATATATACCTTCTTCCTTTAACTAATAATACCTTTATAGCTTATCTAAGACAACTCTACGCGCTAGAACTCCTTCTACTATATACTCGGCCGAGTATAGACTATTAAAGAGCGCCTTATCGAATTCTACCGGCTTAATAGAGCCGATAAGAGTATCCGCGAGAATACCCTTACTCCGAACGACTAGTAATAAATTAACCGCCTTTATAATACCCTTTAGGTATTCGAGCTTATAATAATAACTACTTAGGGCAACCGTAAGTACCTCTTCGAGTAGTATCCGACCCTATAGTTTACGCTCGACTATACCTCTAAGTTCTCGACTAAGTTTAAGGAAGAGGCGCTCGTAGATAAGAAGTTCTCCTACCTCTCGAGCTATTACGACTATATATAGCTTAAGGCTAAGAAGTATTAGTCCCTTATAGACGAGATACCTATAGTATATACTACTATCGTCCTTAATCTAACGCTAAAGATAGGCTAGTTTAAGGATTAATAGCTCTATAGTACTAATAAATAATAGGGCTATATCTAATAGGTTCGTACCCTCGTAAAGGACCTCTAGATAAGTAATTATCGCCGTACCGAGCTATCTACCGCCCCTTCTACTACTACTACCGCCGTACGTACCGCTTACGAGAGCGACGACCTTTACGACTATCTTTAAGACTTTAAACGCCGTAAGCCTACTACCTTCGTACGTATCGATCCCCTTAATAATTACCTTTCTACCGACTATATATAAGATATAGAATAATAGCCTCTTAACGTCCTATAATAGTAGTTTAACCGGCGGTTTAATAAGCTAGAGCTATCTCGTTTTGCCTTTAATATACTAGCTATTCTGATTATAAGCGATAAGGACGAACGAGCCTTCTTAGTAGGAAGAGACTTAATAGGATATCGCCGGTTACTACTTTAAGCGGACATTATTAAGGCCTATAACTACCTTAGAAGCTAGTATAGACTACCTAGCTATATATTCGACGACGAGGAAGATGTTATATAGTATAAATACGAGTAGAAGGGCAATATTAACTTATTAAGAGCGGTTAAGGTAAGGGTAAATAAGGTTCTAACAATACTAGTAATAGTAGTAGATATAACAATATAAAATAGAGCTTTATTTCGGATATAACTACCTTATATAGATATAGTTACTACTAGTATAGTTAGTAAGTAACAACACCTCTATTAGTTAGTAGTAGTAAGGCACTATATTCTATTAGTAACTAGACTATTAAGTAGCCTAAGTATAAGGGCATCGGGACGGAATAGTTACTAATATATTAAAGCTATACGGTTATATAAGTGCTTAGATACCGCTAGTAGAGTACTTCTACAGATATAGTATATACTACCGCTTACGTACGGGCAAGCCCTAGAGGCGTTCCGCGTACGTTAACTTTTTCCTCTATATAGACAAATAAATTCTATATTAAATTTCTAACCCGCAATCTCGTAATTAAGATACAAAGATAGGTACCGTTAGCTTTCCCTAAACTATTGTACGGCCTATAACTACTAAATTCGAAGCGACTTATTAATATCGTTAGAAAGACTCGAAGTGTCCCTCTATAATCGACTACGAGTTAGTCTACGACGTAGATTAGAGGGATATATATACTTTAGCCGGGCCTAGTAATAGTATATTTGTAGAACAGCCCCCTAAATTGCCTAGGGTCGGATCGATTTTCTTATTTATAGGGCCCTATATTACTAGTAGAGATAGGCCGCTATAGTAACCGGAGCTCTTAATAGTTCGACGGATTCTTATAGAGAAAGGGGGAGCGATAGCGAGGAAGACCTTTTAAAAGATGCAAACGCCTATCGGTACGCCTAAGCAAAATTAGTCCCTAGTAAGATTCGGAATATAGTGTACTTAAGAGGGAATATAATTAGTATAAAGGTTTAGCTAGATAGCTAGAGCTTAAAGTAGTACTTATATATATAAAAGTTGCTATAATCTACCCTCGCTGTTTTAGCGACTCGAATACGCCCCTAGTAGTTACTAGAGTATATAATAGCGATTATTCCTACCTATACTATACTACTTAATTAATAATTCCTTACCTAAAATAGAAAGTCTTATATACCGCGAACATACTAACGTCTTGCCCGCCTCTTATACTTACGTAAGCACGGTTATCGATCTTCTCTAGGATGTTATAAGAGCGGTACGTATGTTTACTTATACTATTAGATAGCTATACTAGAGTATATAGTGCTACTATTTATGTCCGTATCTTATAGTTTTATACCGGGTCTCTTAAGTATTCGGCGGACAAAATCGACTTTACCTATGTCTACTATATACTAAAGTCCTATATAGCTATAGCCTAAGTTGTCCGTAGTATTAATGTTTAAAGCTTCGTTCTTAACTATTAGCCGCGCGACCGTAAAGGCTTCCTAGCGGAGTACGGTTACGAACACGGATACCTAGCTACCTTCTTTTAGTTCATTAACGACGTAGCGCATTAGTAATTCGGCATTTCTAGGGCGCTCTAGTTTGTCTAAGGTCTATACGATTAAGGCTTATCTATCTTAATCTTTAATATAGGTACCGTCCGATCTATATTAAAGTAGGAAAGTAAGGATGTCGGAATCTCGCCCTTAAGCCGCCTATAAGATTATATTACGACTATAGTTGTCTCTCTAATAGATACTTACTATATTATATTATACGAGCCGTCGTACGATCTATAACTCTCCGGAGATTACGGCGTAGATTATCGGCGTTCTCCTATATATGTCTTGTACGTTTATGGAGCCGCCGTGCTTAAGAAGAGGCGCGTAAATTAGTTAGCTTACGCTATCGTCTCGATAAAGTACTACGGTATACCTAATACTTCGTTACGATTTCCTAAATATTCTTTACGTTCGTATCTGTTAGCTCCTTTAATGTATCGTCTATCGGTACTATAGTTGTAGTACATTAATTCGTAGAAGTTTGGTTAACATTATGGATTTTGACGTTCTCGGAATTCGAGCGTGTACAGCGTAGACCGTGCACAGCTTAGGCCTGTAGTCTACCAAGCGCGCTCATGACCCGCGTATCTCTTAAGGTTTGACTTATCCAGTCGACAGCACCATCCAAACTCCCTCGGCACTCGCACATACGACCTAAAGAATACGATTGAGACCAGTCGAGGTGGGCTACACGTTGAGGACAGCATTGCTCGAATGCGGTTACACATTGCTCGAAGCATCGCCGACTCTGAATTTGGTTCCAATTGCAGACACGATGACTTCGCTTCAACATCAAAGGGCACAGAAAATGATTCGCTTTAACATCACGATTGGGCGGTAACGTTCATTTAATATCGTTCCAATCCCTGTTGGATCCTCTGATCCTGTGGACAAGATCGTCTTCTGGGGTTACTCTTATGCAATTAGCTGCGATGGGTCTGGAACCTTGGCCGAAGCGTCGATGGGCTGCTCTCTGAGACGAAGCTGCGAAGCACCGAAGCACCGAAGCCTGTCTCCAAAAAGTGTTGGATATCTATGCATCCTGTCGATATGGCTGAGGTCCTCCGATAAAAAGATCGCAAGTCGCACGACAGGCAAAAGGGCAAAAACATACAACACTACGGATTCCCCAATTGTCACCAACTTGAGTACTAGTGTAGCGATTAGATGGTTATCAATGGCTGATCGGACGGGAAGCCGATTTTTCATCTATCTGTGGTCGTATGTGCTGTGGCCTCATTTTTGAAATTTATATTACCCAATCTGATCCGTCACCCGCTGTTTAGTCGCTGGCGTAGTAACATCATCAAACGGTGGAAGAGAACCATATAAGCTTCAATCTGCGGGAAAGATCACCTTCTCTCCTGCTCCGCCCTTTCTGCTTCGGGGTCAGTGTTTTGGGAGAGTCGCTGCGTACCTAGCAGGAAAGCCCAGATTCCGCATCTGCACACCGAATTCGAGCTTTTGGAAGGAGCGCGATAAGAAGGAGGCAGAGAGTGCCCGCAATTGCGACGAGCTGTTGACTCGATCGCCTTTCACCTCTGCAGAGAGATGATCATTCGCACAGGCACTGCCGCAACGCACTTCTGAAGGTCGGGTTCGAGCATCAGGAATTAAAAAGTCACATGGGCGATGCTGGCCCGGTAACTAGCATAAGGGCTGGTTTGGAAAGGAACACTCAGTATCAGAATGTATGTCGACGGCACACAGCGACGTGTACAAAAGACATATATGCTGCCGCGCCCGATACTGGGAGTTCATCTCGCTCGATCCAATCGCATTGCAGAAGTAATCGAAACTAATGTACAATCGGATAAACTTTCCTCCCTCGACACGTCCTCTCCGACCCTCTACCACCGACTCGAGAGCTCTCGGCCAACTGCCTGAAGCTCCACCGACCCAGTTGGGGAACGTGTCGACTCCCGGCATCCCTTCTGGACCCGCAGAAAACTTCGATGATTGCCGTCTAGTTGACATCGCTGTGGCAGTTCAAAGAGCAATCGGCGTTGGACGCGTGGTAGAAGTACGGGCAGCACTAAAACGACGGAAGGGTCAGCACAGTTCAAGACAACAAAGGAGTTCTGGGCCAGGAGCGAAGAGTGACTCGCTGATGCCGACAAGCTTGAGCGGCGTTGCAACATATTGGTTCACTTACATGATTGCCACCTTCAGGTGGACAGGCCATTGCCTGTCGGAGAAGATGAATGTCAGCCAAGACCGTGTGAGCCGCCGTGTTCATAATGCAAGAAACGTACACCTTTGCCGCAAGTGTACACTTGGTGGATCTTCCCAGTGGTATCGGGGTAGACACATTTGCCGTCTGGGTAGTCCTTGGACCCGTCTCTCACGCAAGTCTGAAAAGGGTGTTAGCGGAAGAAGTCCGAGGAGCAAGGAATGAAGGGTGAGGATTACGAAGCGGTCGGTGTGGATGTAGTTTGGCGGATTTTCTCCATCAGAGATGATTTCGGAGGACGCGAGGCCGAACATCAAGGCGAGGGTGATGAATTGCATGGTGCAGGCGTTGTTGGGTTCGTGTCGTAGAGCGCTGTAACTGTTTGGAAAATTTGGTGAATTACGAGTTGGGAGCAGGAAGACGGCGAGAGCAGACGTCGTCCAGATCTTTATACACGTGTCCTATGGTTCGTCACCGGTATCGTCGATGCCCTTGCGAAGGTACTCCGTATTTTGAGTTTCCCCGCTGAGGCGATATCCTCGTTCTCTGTTATCTTGTGAGGCTTTCGACGCTCCGGCGGCAAGGTCCAGCATGTCCAAAGCTCTGCCACGTGCCCGTCCGCAGCGATAGTTTCCTCCATCGTCATCGTGTGAGTCTTTCACCGCTCCGGCGGCAAGGTCCAGCATGTGCAATCCTCGTCTCTCAAGATCCGACAGACCCGTAAGGGCCCCAGCGTGAAGCAGACTCTCGCCCACAGGAAGCGACTCAACAGGAAGACGATTGCACGATGATTTCGCAAGGCTGCTTCTTCTCCAGTGGGTGTGTTGTCCCGTCCGGCATCTGTAGAAGCATGACGAAATGTGGAACGTAACGAAACTACGGAGGCTCATGCGAACGTTGCGATCGCCATGAAGATACATCAGGGTTTGCTGTGCAGTAGTTCTACAGCACCTGGGCCAAAAGTGCATAGCCCCATGGGCATGTCATCGGCCTTTCCGCGCCAGGAGTTTCCAGACAACTGCCGAAAATGTGCTCAAGCAGGGTTAATCGACTTTTGTCGAACGTCCGCCCCATTCCTGTACGCAGGATCCAGGTTGTACAGTCGTGTGTTTTGAGGCCAATACACGAGGCTCCGGCTCCGGCACTGGGATTCAGGTTTGGAACCAATGTTGAAAGCAATGGTCTATCCTGGTCGCGGACGGCAATCGACGGCGTGTGAACGCATCGTCGTAGTAATCGTCCCTTGCTGTATATGAATATCCTGGTAGTCTGAGGGTCGGTTACAGAGTCTGGACCAAAAGCGACGAACCGTAGAAGCATGAAGCAGTGCCTGGCCCCTAAACACGATACTGACACCTCCACTCATCGATACTGTAGTTCGATACGAGGTACCTGCCCAAAGTGGGCACCGATTGAGTTTTCAACGTCCCACTGCCTCCGGTACGCAGTTCACAGTTCACAACTTCACACGCTGTAGGAGCAAGGTCGCCCATGTCGGCTTTGGGCGACAAGTGCGTGACCTGAATCCTGGTCGAGGGTGGTGATCGTCCAGTCACGATGGCTGTCGTTAATCCGCGATCACACCAACAGCGATCACACCAACAGCCCTCGCTCAAAATTGCGTGATGAGAGGGATCGATGTTGCGAAGACGAGAGTCGAAAACAAAGAAGTGGTTGCTGATATTCCGCATACGCATTTCTTAAGACGCCAACGTTTCATACCACCAAAGACGGGCAAAGAAACACAGAAGGCCACGCTTCTCGTAAGACAGCTGTCCCATGGTGAGTGTGGGCTTCCTTGAGCTTCGCTCAGGATCGAGTTATTGGGTGGAGATCAAGCGGTTGATCGGAACTGAACAGGGATACAGAACAACTTCATACCTTGTGCAGGGAAGAACGGAGCTCAAGGGCAGCGATTTTCCTTGTGCAGGAGAGAACCGGAGCGCAAGTGGAGCGATGTTCCTTTTAGGTTAGAGGAAGTTCGATATATTATTGGAATTGGGATTGTATAAGGGTGCGTTTACCTACACCTCGTTAATAGGTTATTAGCGATTTCCTGTTATTTGATAATAGGCACTCGTTGTCGCTATAAATAATAGGTTTTAAGTGAACGCTTCCGTTATTATAGTAGAGTCTTACGGAACTTACCGGCTTAGCTATTACTTACCCTATGTCGTATATATCTCGCGTTTCTCGTATATCTTATTATCTTAGCTGTTCTTACGCTCTAATATAGCTATAAATCTAGTATAGTCTACTATTATTACCGGTATTATAGCCTCTATTAAGGAATTAGAGGCTCGTAGAGCTAGCGGTAATCGAGTTTCTAGTATATCCGTCGCTAAGTAGGTAGT
>AFIV01000153.1:0-52179 GCA_000223765.2 Zymoseptoria ardabiliae STIR04_1.1.2 | reverse complement strand
ACCGTACCGTTATAAGGTCTAGTTACTTTAGTCGTATCGTTATAGTTGTATACGACTACTTTACGCGGCCTATTGCCTAATATAGAGATATCCTTATTAAAATCTAATATATAGTTACCGGTTAGTAGCTCCGTAGATAAGACCTACTAACTATAGACGCGCTCTAGCCTACGGTAATTCCTTAACGCGAGCTCTTCTTAGTTAAAGACTACTTCTTTTACGTTCTAGCCTCGCGCATTACTACTATCGATATAGATATATATATTAATTATACCTTTTAGAGCTTATACGCCCTAATAGACTAGCCGAGCGGCGACTTTAAGTATATACTTCGCTAAATCGTATTTTAGCCTCCTTAGCTAGGTCCTCCGCTACCGGGACTACGTATCGCTCTAATGTCCGGGCCTTAATCTATAGCTAAGGTCTAGTTCCGTCCGATCTAGTAGATGTATCTAATCCGTAGAGAGCTAGAGATTATATACTTTAGTCGGTAGACCTTAATTAATACCTTCGCTAGTAATACTCTAGTTCTTACGCTCCTACTTATTATCTTTCTAGACGCCTTTAGCCTCTATCGCAACATATACCGGTCGCTACTTAGATACTACTTCCTTAATAGTACGTTTAGTAGTAAAGAGCGTAATCGCCGTATAAATCTTATCCCGTTTACGATCGGTCCGTATAGTAGTAATACGACTAAGGTCGTCGCGGTAATCGTACCTCTACTCGCTCTACTCGACGCTAGTATAAAGCTAGATCTAAATAGTATAGAGACCGTAGTCTACGCTATACCTTTCTTCTTTATCGGCGATATACTATAATAAGTAGTAAACGCCGGGTTCTTAACTTAGCGTACGACATTCGGTTATCGTAGCTATATATTTAAGTAGACTAATTAGAAGTTACTCGAGCTAGATATCGTCGGTAAAGGCCGCTACTACTACGAGATCGAGCGCATTCGAAAGTAGGCGGACATATTAGATAGTCTACCTCGTAAAACCTTTATCGAGAAGTATTAACTAGGTATAGCCCTCGACCGCGGAGTCGTCGAAGCTATCGCGCTAACTATAGATCGCGTTGTCGGTAATCTAGGCGATAGTCCTTATTTAGAATACGGTAGATATACTAAGGTTATATACTCCGTTCTAAAGGAAGCTATCTTAATACTAAAGGCGTAGCTAGAATACGGCGAGCTCTTACGTCGTTTCCCCTTCCTACTAGGCTAGCTACGACTTTAGTTAGCGATTTACTATATAGGTAGCTATAGCCTTACCGAATACGGCCGATAGTCTATTATCGTACCTATCCTCCTTCGTACGTAGTTAAAGGCCGAGTATATCCGTCCGTATCTACTATAAGCGCTACCTTAGGTTATAGGCGGCTAGATTAACTAGCTTAGCGCTAATCTCGGTAGTATTTCCGACCTAGACATCCTATATCTATATATAATCGTCGTAGTCTTCTCCCGCATTACCGGCTTAAATATTAAGCTCTTAGCCGATAAGCTAATAGTCGCCGAGCGTTATACGATACTAGTAGAAGTTAAGCTCGGCCGTTAGATATACTAGCTATTAAACGAGGCGGCTACGATAGCCTCGATTCTAAATCCTAGTAGTAGATTAGTTACCCCTACTAGAAGCCGTATAGCTACGCCGGTACCGATTATAGATAATGCTCGACTATCCGTAGTATCGGTTACTCGTAAGGGTTCTCGTAGTCGTAGTCGTAGTCGTAGTCGCGGTAGCCGAGGCGGCTCTATAGATCGTAGAAGTTTAGTAGATAGCCGTAGTAGTATAGCCTCGTAATCCGTAACCCCTTCGGAGGTAGGTAATAATAAGGACGAGCCTATCGACGACGACATCGTACTAGAGCTATAGAAGACTAAGAAGAAGGCCGAGGAGTACCGTAAGTATAACCGCCGCCTAAACCTATACTAAGGACTTTACTTCCCGGCGTAGATTAAGGAGTACGGACTAGCTAGTAACTTTAACGTACTCGTAGGTAAGGATCTCTATAAGCTCTTTAAGAATTAGATTATAGATACGAACTTCCGTAATCCCGAGCGTAATCTCCTCGAGCGTATAAACTTTAAGATAACTACTCGCTTCGTTCTACTTAGAGCGTTCGAGGGTATAGAGTCTACGCTAACCGACTAAGTTCGTCGTATTAATACGGCCTATCTAGGCTTATTCGATCGACTACTCCCTCGTTCCGAACGTACTACCGTATAGTAGAGGCTCCTAGCTATCCTCGAAGATCCTACTATTAACCCCGCGAGTATCCGTAAGATTAGTATCGTCGAGGATCTAAATTATTTAAATATAGAGCTAGAGTCGCTATTAACGATTAAATACGTTATAGGTACCTTAAAGCTTCCGGCTCGCGCTAATAAGATTAGTACCGCTATATAGGGTAAGTTAATATAAGTCCTTCTTAATAACTATAGTAAGAAGAACGTCCTAGCCTTTAGAAAGCGTCTAGTTTAGTAGTTTAAGAAGATTTCGTACGACGATAAGAACTCCGAGCATCGCGTTACGCTCTACCGAGGAGACTTTATCTACTACTACTCCGTTAGTATACCGGCTCGCGTCGATCGTATCTTCTCGCTCGAGATTACCTATAGAGTATACTACTACTTCCTTATAGTAACGCTAACAAAGCCCGGATATACTAACTAGGTTACTACCCTTCTAGTATACTTCCTTAGTACTAAGAGCGAGTAATTAATCGTCGGCCTTACCTCTCTTCGTAGAGAGAAGTAATAGATCGTACTAGTCGATAGTTAAGGTACGGTATTAACTCGTAGTAGATAGGCGGTTAATACGGCGGCGGGATAGGGCCTACTTTATATTACGTAGGATACGGCGTTCTTTTAAGTAGCGTAGGTAGGGTATACAACCTCCGGTCCTATCGATAATAGATATTAACTTCGATATAGATAGTCCTAGAGCGGCTCTAACTTATCTAGGTATATAAGGTTCTATACGTCTAGCTACTATAGATACTAATTCCGTCGTAGATTTTATCGAGCACCGGCTACCGACTACCTTCGCCTTTACCTTTACCCTTCTAAAAGGTACCTTATACTATATATAACCCGCTCGGCTATAGCTATTAACTCTATATAGTTTCTAGCGACTTCCGCGCGTTTATTTTATCTTTCCGGTATATAATACTCCGTCTCGTTCGACCGCGGTTACTAACTATAATATAGATTTTACCGGTAATAATTATATCCTTTATTCTATTCTACGCGCGAGGTACTATATTAAGATCCTCTTTCTCCTTATCCGTCCGAGGTACTAACTCTAATCTAGGCATTTATAGCGACTATACGTAGTAGTACTTAACTCGGTATATACTATATAAATCTCTTATAGGTAGCTTAATAGCTAACCTCGACTAGGTACTATAGTACTAAAAGTAACTACCCTATACTTAATTTACTCTTAGTATATAAAGCCTACGTCTAACCTCTTACGCTAGTAACTAACTTTTTCCGTAGGTTTCTACGACTCTTTCTCCTTCTATATAGTATATATATAACTCCCTTTAACGCGTTAGACTAAAGCTAACTTTCGTATAGCTTATCGACCGTTATAATATCCGGCGCCCGGCTCCGATAGGTATACGACGAGAGGTATACGACGAGAGGTATACGATAAGAGGTATACGACGAGAGGTATACGACGAGAGGTATATAACGAGAGGTCCTCGATCCTTAGTATATACGCTAATAACCCGAATAGACGTACATCTTCTTATCGATTATCTATACTTAGTATATAGCTTCTACTTTATCGCTTTCGAATTACGCTAACTACTATTTAGATTTTTAATACCTAGAGCGATAACAAGTTTTTATCGCGCCCGCGAGGCCCTCTACGAGAGCGACATAGACCCTAGACCGACCGAGCGAGCGTATACCGAATATCGAGTAATAAAGTCGAAGTATTATTAGTCTCGAGTAGAGGGGTAGGCGGAGCGGATAGCTAGAGTAGTATATTAGGAGTCTTCGGTAATAAGGAACTAGAGGAAGTAGAAGGAATTTAGTTACGGCGAGCGGTTTTATAGTATAGGATATATATAGATATCTAGCGAGCGACCTAGGTAGCGAAACGAGCGGATAAGACGGATATTAAGGATATATCGTAGGTTTAGTAGACTTAGTATATAGTTAAGAATCTTACGACTACTCTAACGTAGCTAGCGGTAGCGAGCGGAGGGAGTAGGAGCGAGCTTCCTAATCCGGTCTAGTAATCCCGTATCCGCCCGTAAGCCGTAAGCTATAGCTATTTATAAATACTAATTTAAATACCGTATTTATACTACTTAAATATATATACGCGCGATAATAGATACGCGTTAACGTAAAAGTACGGGCTAATTTATATACGTATCTTAACGTTTACGTTATATATATAAATACGCTATATTTATTTAACGTAATCTTAATAGTACGTACTAAAATATAAATACGGAGATTTTCGTAATACGGAGTACTATTTAGACGTAGTAACGGCTAAATACGAACCCTAGTTTCGACGTACTTCTAATCTTACGTATTAATTAATAAATACGAGCCTATAATTTAACGTACCTCTAGTCTTACGCGATTATCGTAGAGCTACTCTTTTAAATATACGTATATCGTTATAAGCGGACCTAATACTATTTATAATAACTTACGGTACCTATAGTATTTACTCGGTAGAAATACGGTGTTACGGGACCCCTAAATCCGCTAAGGTATATAAGCGGTAGTATAATAGTCGAGCGATAAGGTATACGTAGTCTTAACCGGTATAATAATAAAACGAGACCTATAGGCTATACCGTCGTTAACCTACGTTCCGCGGGAGAGCTTAATAAACTACTTTTATATAGCGAAAAGTAGTATTAAGTATATAAACAACCCTCTAACCGGAAATAGACGGCGTAGAATACATTTACTAGAAATCGACTAGGTACCCTCGTCGCGCTAGATAAGGCCCCCCCTCGTAGAAATAGGGTACCCCTCCCCGAGCTAAATCCCTACCCCCCTTCGAAGGCCCGAGTAGTCGGCGGAAAGGGCCTCTCTAGCGCGGCGCCCTGGGGAGCCTACGACCGGTAGGCGGGCGACGCGCCTCGCGGAAAGAGCGTAGTTAAAACGAGCGAACGGAAGAAATAAAAATCGAAGGATTATAAGAAAAAGCACAAGTTAGCGCCCGCCGAGATTAACGCGAAACCTTAAAATCTTCAACATAAGCGAGCCAATCAAACGATCTAGACGTATCACACCCGGTCGTCAAACGACATGCATTCGACAGTTGTTCATATACTTATGACCCGAAAAGTACTACATCAGCTCACCCATCGACATGCTCCCTGGCCAGAGTAAGATCGATGCGAATCTCCAGGGCTTACTAGGCGAAGTCAACTTGAGAAGGAACTCAGCAGCGGTCGAACAGAGAGTACAGCATGCAAAAGCGCACCAAGAGCGATTGAAAAGCGTAGATCAGTGCCTGTATCGGCGCTATCAACAACAAACCATGCTTTCACACCAGATTCCATTGGGACAACCGCCGATCTTCCAAGCTTGTCGTTGTTGACAGCCTGCGAGAAAGAGCAATCAAGCAGTCAAACTTCGCGCAAGTCCGGAAAGGATCAAATCTCTACCACGCAGAGTAAGCGGTCATATCCCTCACCAGCCGAGATTCAATGCCGGACATCGACACTCACCCATGGGTCATACGAACTCGTGGTGCACAAGAGCATTGCTCTATTGGCCGCCGCCGTGGCAGTAGCTGCAGTAGGGTGCGATGTCGCATGGCACGCCGGCAGCGCAGGCATCGAATTTCTTGCGAGCGTCGGGGACGGCGGCGCCGAGGACGACGGTGGAAAGCGCCGCGATGACGAGCAGCTGGGTGTGGATGGAGAACTGCATGTTGGTCTGGTCGTTGGTGTTGTTTTGTTGGCTTGAGGTTGTCGCCGATGGTGATTGAGTGTTGATGTCTGGAGAAGTGGAAGACCTTGTGGACGAAGGTTGAGGAACAGAAGCGATTTTCTTCGGGCGAGGCGGAGCTCTATATACCCTTCGCAATGGGAGAGCAAATCGGAGGTGTAGGACACCAATGACTTCAGCATCAGCACCGCTGGACCCTCGTCTCATGCTCCTTAGCTTGCCAGTCCGCCTGTACATCTACAGGCGCAAGGGTCAACGTATGAACCTCAAGACACATCGGAGTGAACATCCCCTTGTCGCCTCCTGCGGGGTATTCCTAGGGGCGGATTGGCCTGATCACAGCGATCACCCTGGACTTGCTCCATGGAGCCTACAATCGAGTGTCCATTCCTATGTACGAAGGTGCTGTGAGCGGTCGTGTGACTGTCGACCGACAAGGTGTGCGTGGCATTTGCCGGCATACAACCTGTAGCTTGCAGACAGGAAGAGTTCGTCGTTCCCAATGGATACATCACAAGACTACAGTAACATGGATCTTATCTTTACGTCGATCGACGTTTGAACTTTCGATCCGGACCACAGACTAACTAACAAGGGTCTATACAACAACGTTGTATACAGCACAGTACAGCAAGTTCACACATCGGACAGGTCACCGCTGGTAGGCGTCACGGGGACATGTTCAGGGTCGGACTGGCTACCTGCCTGGTATGAGCTGCTGCTGACATGGAATTAGTTCTAGCGGTGATACACCGACAAGGTCTATCTACCCCGCTTGAGCACATTTCGGCAGATGTACAGTAGAGGTGTTCTCTTTACGCCTCGTATTACCGGCGCTTTTGACAACAAGAGCAGCGGTAATGACATAGATGGACATGGTTAGGAATGGCAATCATCAGGGGGTCCCTGAAGGCGACACCGTTGCTGACAGCCAATAGCAAGACCTCAAAGCTTCGATCCGCTTACCACACACACAATGTACAGCATGCAAGAGACATCGAAACTCAAGAGCGATCGAAAAGCGTAGAATGGTGTGTATATCGGTACTACCAACAACAAAAGCTTCCTTCGCACAGACAATCACTGAGAACCCATCGTCCTTTGGACCTTGCCTCGTCCGACCGCCCGCGGGAAGATGAGCCAGGCATCGATCGGTCCAGAAATGGTCGAGTCTGTGCCGCGTAGAAGCAGTCAGCTCTTTTCCAGACGAAGCTAGCTTGCGGGAAAGTACGACTCATACATGAATCACGAACTCGAGGCTTATACATAACACGCTTGAGCATTACCCGTGGTGGCAGTAGTAGCACTCAGGCAAGACGTCGCATGACAGACCTTGGCTGCACAGATCGCGAGCTTCGAGCGCGGCGTCCGGGAGAGCGGCGGCGAGGGTGGTAGCGGAGAGTGCCGCGATGGCTAGCAGTTGGGTAAAGGTGAAGAACTGCATGTTGGTGGGTTGGTTTTGATTTGTTGGCTTGTGATGCCGACGATGGCTGAGTGTTCGGATTTTGGGAGGTGGAAACTCTTGCGGAGCTATTTTGAGGAAAGAGAAGAAAGAGGAATCAGTCCGACGAGACAGGTGTCGATATATTATTCGAGGCGGAGAGCCGGCGCTACCAACAAGAGCATCGGCGACGACGGATACATCGACATGGTCAAATGTGGCAATGCTCCAGGGGTTCCCTGAGGATGACATCAACGATCGCTGCAGCCATTCTCAAGATCATGAAGCTACAGTCCGAACCAGACTGTCTCGTACATATGGGAATGAAAGCAGCGCAGCTTCTGGACAACAGATCGTCTCTGAGCTTTCGGCATGTCGGAGATCGCCATTCCTTTTAAACGAGATCAGAGCGAAAGTACCGCAGGTTCCGGACCAGCTCTTGTTTGAACGACAATCTCTGACTTCTGCGACGATACATCGGACCAAATACTGCAGCAGGTTTAATGGAAGTCTTTGTTCGAAAGTCCGGCCATCATGTGGGCAAACCCAAGGACGAAGAAGAGGTTCACACGTTCTGGTGCGAGCTGGAACTGAATCGACAAGCAAACGTGACAGATGAGAAAGAAGAGACGTTCCACTCTCAAGTGCTCCATTGCCCAAGAGTCCGCCTTTTCCTGGTCGTCTTTCTTAATGGAGGCGCCGGCGGCGGAAGGGCTTGTTGGCATCCAGTCCTCCCGATGTCCATACTCACTATCAGCAGTAATATGTTGAAAATGACCACGATATCACTGGCTCAGACGTCTCGACAGAGGCACTTCTGATCTTCGCCTCCTCGAACCTCACACAACTCTGGCCGGCGCTGGACCTGCTTTATTATCGCCGAAATCCATCCATGGATCCGAAATCAACTTTCCCATTGCGGATCAAGCCGAGTCCAAGTGCTGAGTGCTCTACATGGTCGCATAGTCGCAGTGAATCGGTAATTCTTGATCCATGTACAGTTGTCAGGGCTAATCAGGGTTTACCTCCTTTCATCCTGATCTATCGCTGTATCCAGATAGAGGACCATCTTGCAGCCTCCAGCAGGAGGTCCACAAGGGGCCCCTGAGACATGCGCGCAGGTCCCATCGCGATGACCGAGGGTCGCAAGCCACATCAGTCGTATACACTCACCTCACCATACGAAAATCTTTCGACGATGATGTCGATGATGCTACAATTCACGAACGCTTTTGGGCTTTGGCGTCAGCCATTCACCTGCAAAATCCGGGTGAATAGCGCGAGAGCCAGACTTTCTGCTGACTTTCAATGTTCCTATTCTTTACCTTCCTCCCTCTTTCTTACACCACCTCCTTTCACATCATCGATCGGGACCAAAGTCAACATACAACCACTGAACACCCCTCAGCTTCCATAAGCCACAGTTCAACAACAGTTTGAAGCCCCTATCCACCCACAAACCACGCCCTTCAGCAAATTCACGAACTTCAACAACACCAGCATCACAACCTCCCATCAGGGCTTCGAGTCGTTCCGTGCGCATCATCAAGTCGGAAGACGTCCTGCGGGACGCAAGCGGTAAGCCAATGCTCCGACCGGGACTGATGCATACATCTCGCCGTACCACTCGCGCGCTCCAGCCTCAGCCACGCTGGGACTTGGTCACTGAATTCATGGCTCTTGACGTTGAGTTCCAGATGGAGAACGATCATTCCACTGGGGATCCCACATCGACGGAGAAAGTCTCATGGGCAGAACTGGCCGCTACGAAGGCCATGACCACCGCTCAATCAACCACATCTACAAATCTCTCATCCAAGGCACCGGATACCCAGCCGTCAGTGCCAAAGGCCTCGTGGGCAAAGATCGCTAGCCGCAAGTGAAGGGAGATGAGGATCATGTATGTGAATGTGGGCACAGGAAGCTCAGCGAAGAACAGCAGATCGTTGGGCGAAATCGGCGTTTCCTTCTTTGGTCACAATTCACATTAGTCTTTGCATGGCAGGATGCTAGCGCAACACCTGTCTCGAAATTGGAGCGATGTGGACAGTCAATCTTGCCCTATTTGACAAAGAAAGGGGGTTTCACTTGGGACACACGACTGACCTTGGAGGAACGAATGGAAAATGGGCGTTTTGCTGATACTTCAGTCGTGATGAAGGGCGGATCGTGACCGCTGACTGTCCCATTGCTACTTCGAGCTTAGGATAGTAGGGACCCGAGAGCATCCTCATGTTGTGGATCTGCCGGCATGGCGTGTTACTTAAGGCGTTCTACATTTGGAACTGGCGGTGAGACTGCTCTTTGTAAAGTAAATGTATACAACGGTCTCTACTCACTAACATGAAACCAACTATCAGATCTCATATCTGGTTCTCCTATCTTCGATGTTGTTGCATTGCCTACACAATAGTCCATGATTACGATGTCGAGACACGATGCTGTCGATTGAGACATCTTCCCGTATACACGTTGATGATTCATGGCACACGGCATAATTATGTGACGAGACATGAAAGAGAGTGCTAGAAGTGCTCACTGCGGTCTTTGTTGAAGCAAAGTACATCTCAGACAATGTCCGTGTCGAAACGCTCGTTAGCCTTCCACCGGCGTCCGAGACAATCCAAACAGCAAACATGTCGACAATACTTATACACGACGGTCTGCTCTCAACAACGGTCAAACCAATCGGCCAAGGAGCAGGTCCAATCGTCCTATGAACGCTATGTCCGCTTCCTCTTCTCCCACCACTCTCATCTCAAGCATGAACGGAATGTCAATCACTCACCAAGCAGAGATGTCTCGCTATGTGCAGTTCCTTCAAATCGATGAGACTAGCCGGAGCGGGAGAGAAGAAGAAATCCGGACCACCTCACTGTTCTCACTTTCAGTCCAATGCCTCGTCGACGACCAAACACACCCATCGACTACAAAGTCAACTCTATCGAAAAAGGAGGAAAAACTCTTGGCTTCCACTTCCGTCGTTCTCCCTCAGTACGGTCTCTTAGGATTCCACATCGGCAACCACATCCAGATCAGCAAGAACCAACCAATCCTCCTCAACGTCAACGCTCCCAACTCGGCATTCATCTGCGGTTCTCAAGGCAGCGGGAAAAGCTACACTCTCAGCTGCATGCTCGAAAACTGCCTCCTCGCGAACAAAGATCTCGGTGTTCTGCATCAGCCGGTCGCCGGAGTTGTGTTTCACTACGATGCCGACAGCACTGTCAACGCCGTTGCCGAAGCTGCGAGCCTGTGTTCTCGCGGTATCAAGGTGCGTGTACTTGTGTCACCCAGCAACAAGCGCAAGCTCGTCAATGCGTACTCCAAACTTCCAGGTGCGGCGAAGAACCTCGAGGTGGTACCGTTGATGTTGAGCGACAGTCATCTCAGCGTCGAAAGGATGCTTCGACTCATGGCATTCTCCGAGTCAGAAGGAACTGTGCCGCTCTACATGGAGGTGATTCAGAGAATCCTAAGACAGATGGCCATCGCAGAGGTCAAGTTCACGATGGCGGCGTTCGAGAAGCTGTTGGCCAAGGAGAAATTCGCTCCCGGCCAGTCCGTGATGATGGACATGCGTTTGAACCTCTTGCGTAGCTTCATGGTGCCTCAGAAAGTCGGCAGCAAGAAGGATGCCGGTCAAGACCCGTTCAAGCTCACGCCTGGAGCACTCACCATCATCGACCTCAGCGATCCTTTCATCGACACAGCGACTGTGTGCGTTCTGTTCGAGATCTGCTTGGGTCTCGTCAAGGAGAATCGACCAAAGGCTGGATTGGTAGTTGCGCTCGACGAAGCCCACAAGTACCTCAACGAGTCTTCCGCCGCAGCGAACTTCACAGATCGCCTTCTCACCACCATCCGCGAGCAGAGACACAACGCCACAAGAGTGCTGATTGCGACCCAAGAACCAACTCTATCAAGCAAGCTCCTTGATCTCTGCTCAGTGAGTATCGTGCACCACTTCAAGTCTCCAGCATGGTTCGCAGCCATTCGACGTGGCCACCTCGGTGGAGCATCAAGTCTTGTCACACAGGGAAAGGAGCAGGAGAAGATGTTCGACGAGATTGTCAATCTGAGAACGGGTGAGTCTTTGGTCTTTGCCCCTGAAGCATTTGTGTGTGTGACTGAGGCGAACGAGGCAGGGAGACTGGGGGCTGGGGTGATGAAGATGAAGACGAGGATCAGAGCTGGAGTAGATCAGGGAATGAGTGTGCTTGCGAGTGATGGTGCCTGAAGAGCGACAGAATGAAGCGATGGAAAGCCTTCCATACTGCGGGTCATCGAGAGAGCTGATGTGTCTTGTATGATTAGAAATTGAGAGAAGATGCGCCAAAAAAGCGAAGGATCACACCTCTTGACACTATGGCTGGTTTTCAACATCGCGAGTAAATACGACTGGCCTCGTAAGATTATTGTCTCGAACACTTCGTGCACAGAATGACTCTGGCTGAGCTTCTCGTTTCCATGGTTTTGCTTTCTTATACAATTCTGCAACCTTGAACACAACTACGAGAGTGCCGAATCCTTCCCCTGGCTTCGAATGGCACTGTGACTGTGCTATACATCGGGACTATGGCAACTCCATTTTTCATCTGCAGACGCTGCACACCTACTGCGGCGGAACTGTGGCAGCTGACGGCCAATCATGACATTCACGTATGATCACGCTAAGCGCAGCTAGCGTAACAATCTCTCCGCCCGACTTTCATCTACAGCGAAAGTCCAACCTTCATCCCTCCTCGACCTCCCTCTATATACACACTATCATTCAACTAGAACATTAACCGCCAAACTTCTATATAATGCCTACTAAAACCTAATCCTCTTACGGCGACTACCCCATCCGCCCCTTCCACGGCCTCGGCACACGCGCAATCCAGTTATCACCACGCTTCTGGCTCAACACGGGCACACTCGCAATCGACGTCGATTTCACAAACTTCACGCCCAACCTCCACCGCGTCGCCGTTCCAGTGCGCGCCAAAAAGCGCAGTCTCCCCGGCCGCGTCTCCATCGGCAATGAACGCGGCGAGACCATCTACGACGTCTTCGTGTACTACGAGAAGAGCGGGCGTTATGCAATCAAGCCTCCGCCGCCTCATTCGCGCATGGGCGTGTATGAGAAAAACGTCCAGCTGGAGAACGGGGCGCGACCTGCAGAGGAAGTTTTCGATAATGTGCGTAAGATTGTTGAGGGAAGGATTGTGGTTGGGCACGCGGTTACGAACGATGTTAAAGCTTTTCCGTATGAGGTTGTCGAGGGAGTGCAGGTCTGAGACACGCAGATGCTGGGGGAGTATCGCAACCACGCTACCTGTCCGATAGACCGTATGCCGAAGTTGGCGATACTCGCGGAAGTGGTTCTCGGGTCGATGCATCCAGGGACCAGAACACTCGAGTGTTGAAGATGCGGTTGCGACGATGGATTTGTAAATCGTCTCCGGGAGGGGAAGTTCGAGAAGACGCAGAAGTTTCCCTTGAAAGAGGTTAATGCATTGCTCTCCTTGCGCCTCTTGGACAGCTGGGTCTCTTCCGGGGAGATGATTGCGAATCTGGTTCATTCGAAGCGTGTGCGTGCTATTCTTGCGAATGAGCCGGGGACGAATTGGAGGGGTGAGATTCGTGCTCCGTGGACTGCTGGGACTTTTCGGAAGTGGGGACCCCGCGGGACAGAGGACGTTGTCGCTGGCACGGAGGGACTTTGGGAGGTTTGTGCAGCAAGGCAATGCTGTTGATGAAGGAGTGAGCGATGAGGGGTCCTTGGGTCGCGAGGGGGAAGGGGAAGAAGAAGAGTACAGATGAGCGATGAAGTCCAGGGTTTGAGGAGCGGATGCGTTTGAAAGCGGAGAGGAGGGAATGCTGATCTCAGATGTGCTTCTGACCCCGGAGATGGACTTCGAGAGGTACCGGTCGATGGAAGCGTGTGCGGTGAGGGATGTCGATGTGCTCGAACGAGGATTCGATAGAATGAGAATGTATCGTTGTACTGCATGCGGTAGGGCCACTATTGCCCGTACAGCAGACCGCCGGGTCTGACGACTTTCGATGCTTTGTAGATGTCCGGAATGTGACCGGAGCCAGTTGCGTTCTCATTATCCAAAGGCCGAACAAACCCTCGAATCAAAAGCACCACTCCCCGGCGCCCTCCCCAAAAATTCCATCGTGCGATGATAATACGGCTGATCCCACAGCCGGTAGTCCACCTCATCAAGTACCAGATCCCTCGCCCTCAACGCCCTTAAACCCTCCGCTTCTCGTACCCCCATCTCCCTTGAGCGCACTCTCAAGTCCTCGAGAAAAAGTCTCCACGACTTCCGGACTTCCCGCCGTGCGATCGGGGAGGACGAGGCTGGCGTGACTTGCGTAGCCTAGTAGTCTTGCGACTTCGTCCCGCAATAGTATTACGGTACGGAATAAGGCATAGTTCTGTAGCAGAAAGTTCTCGAATGCGATGAAGAAGGCCCGTCGAACGGCGGGTCTTTAGCGTAGCGTAGTACAGCGGCGAGATGGACGTTGGGAGATGGTCACCTTTAGTAAGCCGGTCGTGCTGAGTTCAAGAGAGGCGAGGATTCGTTCTGGGACGCCGTCTAAAGGGGAGCGAGAGTACCATACTCCGCCGTCTGTATTGGCAAGATTGGAATGGAAGACTGCCGTAGCTTCGCTAATTTGACCTCGAACATCGCGAAGATGATCGCGGGAAGAGGTGTTCGGAAGTAGCATCCCATGAAGAATGGAGGTTCTGTGTTTCGTGGCGAGGAGCCTGGCGTCTTCTGGACTGAGGTCCTCGGCTTTGTGTACGACTGCAATGATCAAGGTGAAGAGAAATTCAATCAGGGCTACTTCGGCGGCGAAGTCATCTAGGAGAGCTCGTGCTTGGGTGGAAGCCTGCTGTGTTTTGGCGTCTGGGTGAGCGTCGGCATAGAAGACGAGGAGATGGGTTTCTTTCGCTAGGGTGTTTTCGGCGTGGGCTAGAGGACGGAGGGTATGGGAGAAGGTTGCGTTTTCGATGGAGACTTGTTGGATCATTTGCGTTACAGCCGCATTCATTTGATCGATTGCTCGGTGTGTCGCTTCGAGAAGGTCTGGCATGCTGGCAGCTTTCTCAGTACTCATGCATGCTTCGTCGTGCCGATTATGCACGGGGAATGCCTTTGACGATATTGTTGTTGGAGGTATCTTCGATGTCGAAGCTGTAGCTTGAGGGAGAAAGCAATAGCTTGATCCTGTCGGCTGAAGCTCGCGTAATGACTCGTTATCAGCATCGTACTCATGAAAGATGATGCGTCGTCTCGGTGCTCGGCATCGCTTGTGTTAATATCGATACAAGACGGCGGAGTGCTTCTATTGTCGAGTATCATGTCGGATTGCTCTCGTATTCGGCTTCCCTGCTACAGAGATCAGCCCTGCCTGTACACTGAATCCGACCCGTATCCCAGATCCAGTCCATCTCCTTCACTTCAACCCCAACGGCTCCAAAACCCTCTCCCTCGCCACCCGTCCCGCCACATCCCCACCCAACCTCAACGCCACCGCTCCCACAACCGCATACACCGCCTGCGCGAACACCGCCTCCTGCCCACTCTCCAGCAACTTGTCGCTCCTCGCAGGCTTCCACCTCACCACTTTCTCCATACCATACTGTCGTGCGATATTCGCCAGTCTCTTCTTGTCCAGTACTTGATCTTTCGTCGCGGGGGAAATGTTCTCCAATCCGGTGAGGGAGGGGTGGTAGAAGACTTCGTGCGCGGGGAGGGAGGAGAGGTGGGGTGGAGAAGGGGCGCGGAGGAGGGCGAGGGAGGTTTGCAGGGTGAGGATTCGGCGGCCGAGGAAGGAGAGGCGGGCGTTGAAGCCTTGACGGCCGTGTTCGAAGGATTTGTGGGTTAGGGCGAGCCACTGGGAGGTGGTGTTAACTGAATGAATCACGCTGTTGCGGCTTCATTTCTGTTTTGCCATACCTTTGTCTCCTCATCCAACATCTCCCTCCCCTTCTGCTTCCCTGCCAACGGTCCCAGAAACGCATCGAAAACCGCATTCACTTTCTCCTCGTCACGATTGACGACCCATACGGGCTGACTTGGCTCTGGTCGTAGTCGGACCGGCATCTTCATCGCTGGCGGCGTGCTTTTCCATCTTGGCTGGTCATTGTCGCGGTGAGGTGGGAGATCTGCAGCGGAGCGTAGACCACGGGTTCGGGGTGTGGTGGTTTCGGATGCGAATGCGCGGGTGAAGGTCGTGTGCTTGGGGAGTTGTTGTCGCAATGATCGGGCACAGCTGGCGCATACGAATGACGGAGAGGGGGTCTTCATGGCGGTGAGCGGAGCGGGGCAATGGACAGGGCGGAGATGATGGACGGTGAGGTGTTGTGTTAGAGAAGTGGTCATGTCTCGAGCCGACGAAAGAGTTGCGGCGAATTAGAGTTTCTTGGCTTTCCCGAGATCGCGTCTCCCCGATCAGATCGTCTCGCGTCCTTGGACTTGTTCACTTCACTTGGCCATATTTCATGTGAAAGACATTGAAGGCCGAATAGACGCAGAATGGTATAGCAAAGCGCCGTCTTGAACACCCCCCGAAGCATCTCATCGACGACGGAACATCTTCCACCCCCCAGACTTTCCGCCCCCAACATCTCACCCCCGAGCATGGCTTCCTCCCCGACCTCACTGCAAGAGACGCTCTCCGCCGTCTTGCCCGCCGGCTTCAACTGCACCATCCGATACGTCCAGTCTCCCGCCAAACAATGCGATCCGCTCTTCTCCGCTCCGCCCGGACAACCCGCAGAGAGGACACGTCTGGCCAGCCACTTCCTCACTCTCAGCGTCGATGCGGCCTCACTTGGACATGAGACGACAAAAGACTCGTCCGCTGCCGGCAACGATGTCATCAGCTTCGCTATTGAGGTCTTGCTATACACCACCCGACGCCTGACCACCCTCTTCGTCAGCAAAGTCGACTCCACCTCTTATATCCCACGGCCAAGACCATCTCCCATCCAGAAAACGGTGACGACCTTCCTCCGCTGGCTCGCAGATAACGAACGAAGACAACGCCCAACACGCAAAGTCGTCATCTCTCTCTTCGCTCGCGCCCAAGCACAATATCTCTTCCCCGGCTCCTCAGACAACAAATCAAAACACGTCCTCGACGACCGTCAATTAATCAAATGGTGGGCCCGCGTACTGGACCCCATCATCCCATCATCACCCTCTCCATCCACCGAGCCTTCCTACCAAGGCTACATCACCGTCCCCGGCTACGCAAACTCCGAACTCAAACGCTCCTTCATGCCCGCCTCCACAAAAGATCCCCCAAACTGGCTACCCGGCCACCCTCTCACCGACCTCGCCGCAACCCGCCACATTCCTTCTGATGCTCCACCCCGCTGCCTCCTACCTCGCTTCCCTGACGATCCCAAAGCCCGCTTCATACAAGATCTCGACGACGAAATTGGCATCTCCCAGGACTCACAACCTACTTCCTCTTCGTCCAACCTCAGCAGTCCTTCCAAGAAAGGCGCCAGCAATAAAAGTGGCGGGAAATGGAAGTCCATTCTCGACATCGAACGGTTCTGGGAGGCGATGGAGTTCAGGCAGGAGTGTTCGTCGGGGAGGGTGGTCGGGTTTCTCTGGCTGTTGATATCACCGCCTGCCTCTACTATCCCGCCAACGACGACGGACGTCATCGCGACACAAGCTCAGGACTCCGAGGCCCTCCCTTCATCACCAACACCCGTCCCCTCCTCTCCTCTCCCCACCACCCTCCCTCGCCCTTCTAACCGCCGCCGCACCCCCCTCTCCGGCCCCATCATCCCCCGCCAACCCCGCCTCAAACCCGGCTCATCCTCCTCCAATCTCTCCACAATGCTCACGTCCACCTCAACCTCCCTCCCCGGCGGCTCCATCCTTGTGTCGGAAGAAGTCTACGATAAAGCCATGCAAACCCTCCTCGCGTCGGACTTTTCCACGCTGAGCCATGCGGTGAGGAGTACGGAGAGGTGGATTGGGGAGGTGGGGAGGGGTGGGGATTTGGGGCTGAGGGTTGTGGGGAGGAGGGTTGAAGAGGAGAGGGAGTTCGGGAAGGGGATGGTTAGTGGGATGAATGATCTTGGAGATTTGAGTGTGAGGAGGAAGAGGAAGGGGGCTGAGGGGAGCGGTGATGCGGAGAAGGGTGCATTGGATGGGAAGGTGGAAAATGTGCCGCAGCGGGAAGAGGAGAAGGTGAATGTCCTCGGCGCGGGTATGGTTCGAAAAAAGGCGAAGAAAGTTTAGAGCTAAGTGTGAACCTGGATAGCACGAAGCCTTCCTCAAAATTCTAGGCATTGAGATACACCTGGCACATCAAAACAGACTTGGTCACCGTGCATAGCTGTACCAGTGATGGCGATGCAGAAAGGAAGAAAAATCCAAAAAAGTCCTGCAAGTTTTCCTGCTCCGGCTGCATGCATTGCCCATCGTAAACATCGCAGGAGCAACGACAAAACTCCACGCCCTTCCTTCTTGACCCACGCCCGCAGTTCGACGCTGATCGAAATGTCTTCGGGAAGCTATGAGTGTCGGCACTCTTTGTCGTAAAACAACTGCTGCTACTCACCTCTGCGGCGGTGAGAACGAACCAGAGGGGCCGATGAGGGGCTGTACCTGACTGCTCTACTCCTCCTCTCTGCACTCTCTTCACTCCTCATTAGGACACGTACAAAACATACAAAAGTTTGAAGTTTTTTTTTTTCCGGGTAGACGTACGCAGCTTCATCAATTGGATTATCTCATCACTTGTCAAAAAAAATACAAAGCTCTTCAAGAATAATAAAACAACCTGATCAAGGCGTTCACTCCACCCTCCCTCGTAAAAAGGTCCAGCACATCGCAATCGCTCAACGCGTCCTCCCCAAGAAAATTCAATATCCCCCTCCTACATGCTTCACCAAAATCGCTCAAAACGATAGCACAAATCGCCATCATCATCTACAACGCCAAACCCCCAACCATCCCAAAAAATGAAAGTCACGACAGTCACGAAAGCGCCGAACCCGACTTGCACTTGCACTTGGCTCGCAGAACCGGTGTAGACTTGAGGAGCGGCGGGAGAAGGGGTACCCAGCAATGAGGCAGTCAGACGAATCGACATGAGCAGCAAACATACATATACGGCAACATCCATGTGCAACCTCGCCTTGAGATCTGAGTGCCACTGAGCAGACGACGAGGCTTCGCCGTGTTGAAGTTCTCACGACCCCTCGTGTCGCTATGCAATGTGAGAAGCTGCCGTCCCACCTCTGGTCGAACGATGGAACTCATTAGTTTAACATTCAGGTCTACAGGAGGCATGGTCAAGATCATACTAAGAGCGGTTAATAGGACAACCCTTTTCGACTGCTAATGCGATTGCCACAACTTCGATATTGCGTTCTCTCAGCTGAAGCCCGAGGCTGCGAGCGAATGAGGCGGAAGCAAGTGAAGCATCAAAGTCGAAGAGCAATATCAGAAAAGAATAAATACATTCAGCGTCAAGTCGCATACCACGACGACGGAATAGAATTAGAAATTCGAAAAGAGTACCCCTCATTAACATGTCTAGCATCCCGAATCATTCAAACCGCACCCCCAGGGTATTAACACCGCCATTCCATGTTTTCATCATCGCTCTTCATCAAGATCCATCCTGCTCAGAGAGCAATCCTCTACAAAGCGGCGAGGGCAATGGCACTCATGATGATGGCACCGAAGCCGACCTGGACGGAGCTGGCAGCGCCGGTGTAGGCCTGAGGGTTGACTGGGGACTTGGAGCCACCGTTGTTGGAGCCGCTGCTGGCAGTGCCGTTTCCTGCCGCCGCCGCTGGGTAAGATGCTGGGCCGGCTGGGCTAGCTGAGCCAGCTGGGTTCTGGATTTGGCCGTCACTGTAGGAATGTTAGCATTGAGATCAGGGCGTTAGGAATGTGATTAAGGCTAACCCGATCTGTTGCACTGGCACTGGCTTGTACTCAGTTGGCTTGTTGGCGCCGCTGTCAGTTGGATTGTTGGCGCCGCTGTCGGCTGGCTTGCTGGCGCCGTTGTCAACTCCGTTGTTGGCCGCAGCTGGGTGAGATGCCGGGCCGGCTGGGTTTTGGATTTGACCGTCACTATGCACATGTTAGCATTGAGGCCAGGAATCTAGGAATTTGATGAAGGCTAACCCGATCTGTTGCACTGGCACTGGCTTGTAATCAGCGGGCTTGCTGGCTCCGTTGTTGGCTCCATTGTTGACGCCGCTGTTGGCTCCGTTGTTGGCATCTTGGCCTGGCTTGTTGGCACCGGAGTCCGCAGACGGAGCTGGGACGTAAGGGCAGGCGGTCTTGACAATCGCAGCCTGAGTCGGCTTGACGACGACGGTGACGGTGGAGTACGTGATGACTGTTTTTGTGACAGGCTTGTTGTCGACAATGATCGTTGTGGCGCTTGGGTAGTACGTAAGCACATCAGTACCAACGGACTTGGTTGGGTAGACAGTGACGGTCTTGGTGCTGTATCCCATGTATGAAGAGACGTGGATCTGGCCACCGTGGGTCACCGTGGTTTGTTGAGGACAGTAGGTGCTGTACGAGGTGACGTAGGCGGTGTCCTTGGCTGGGTATTTAGTTGGGTAGTCGCTGGGGAACACTGGGGAGTCGGTGTTGTAGACTGGGGCGCCGGTGTTGTAGACTGGGGAGTCGGTGTTGTAAACTGGGGCGACGGTGTCGTAAACTGGGGCGCCGGTGTTGTAGGCAGGGAGATCGGTGTTTGTTGGGTCGACCTCGACAAGAGTGGTCGTGGAAGAGATCACAGTCTCTGAGAAGGTGGTGCTGTCGCTGACGGTCGTCGAATCCGTATTGGTGGTGTTGGGGTCAATGACGGCAGTGTCGGTGGTTGTGGACGAGTCAGTCGCTGTGGTTGTGGCCGAGTCGGTGGCGCTAGAATCAGTAGCAGTGGTTGTGGCCGAATCCGTGGAGCTGGAATCGGTAGCGGTGGTGGTAGCCGAATCAGTCGCGGAAGAGGAATCAGTCGTGGTGGTGGAGGAGACGTCGGGGTTATCGGCCACACACTGGCTGATTCCGAGAGACGCGACCGGCGTGCAAGTAAAACCCGCGCAG
Organism: Zymoseptoria ardabiliae STIR04_1.1.2; assembly: GCA_000223765.2. Classification (NCBI taxonomy): domain Eukaryota; kingdom Fungi; phylum Ascomycota; class Dothideomycetes; order Mycosphaerellales; family Mycosphaerellaceae; genus Zymoseptoria; species Zymoseptoria ardabiliae. The sequence goes on along the minus strand of AFIV01000153.1, from coordinate 31,688 downwards.
CAAGCAGGGGCCTGGCCATCATCGCAGACATCGAGGGTCGTGCCACAAGCAGGGTCCTGACGCTTGATGTTGAGGGCGAGAGCGCCGACGGCGAAGAGGGGAACTCCAGCGTACTTCATTTTGAAAGTGGTATAAACGAGTGTGGGTTGGTTAAAAGAGTGTGGGGGGATTGTAGTGTTGGGAAGTGAAGATGTCGCTGGAGTGGATGATGAACATAATTCCAACCCGGGAAACTCTCTCGTTTTATCTCTACGATGCAGCGGTGTTGCTGGCCTCGACCCCCAACGGCCACCTCCATCGTTCATCTCATCAGTAATGAGACAATTGCCCATAAGATTGTGCGCCAAACCGTCCAGATTGCGGTCTCACAACGGGTGTGGACATCAACGGTGGATAGTGGTGAAGTCAGATGAGTAGAGTTCTGGAGGTCTGGGGGAGGAGCGCTAGTACTCCATTGGAAGGTGCGTTGGAGCAGCGTTGGAGATGGGAAGCCGTGCTGAATGTACCGACAGTGGCGATCGCGTCAGAACTGCGCTCTCAGTCTCGCATAGCTGAGCGTGCAGTCCGCAATCTAAGTCCAGCGTTGTGGGGCAATTTGGTACCTGCGCGGACCGTGATGTTCCGGTGGTAGGATCTCGGACTAACCTATCTCTCACCTTGCCAACGGTCCGAGCCCATGCCATCGTCCTGCAATGATCCATGCCTCCATCTGGCCTGCCAGACTCGGACATCTGTTGCGGCGATTTTTTGGTAGATCCACGAGCATGTGGCTCAATAATTGGCATGTTCTTGTCCAGTCTAGGCTTGTTCCGGCAGCTTCTTGTCTACAAGAAATTGTGCAGCTTGGCACCGTCACAACGTGAGCCAGCTTGGTGAAAATCAATAGAAATGCGATTCACATCCTCCGCAACACGGAGGATCCGATCGAGAGGGCAATAATAACATATTGACGCCTTTCGTGGCAGAGAATCTTCCGACGGCATATTCAGACTCCCCTCGTGCTATACAATTGTTCATGTTCCGGCCACATCTTCCAGTGTCTGGGAACGCAAAGGTAATGTGGCATCAAAAGTACGGCAAACCTCGTGGTCAGTCCTTCATCGGCACAAATGCGCCGTACAGTAACATCTGCACACCGCTCATCTTCGTCGACTGCCGCTCGCCACGTCCGGGAATTGGCAATCGATGGTGTTGATGAGAGGAGGGACATAGAACTGGTTCAGCAGCCGGATGTGTAGCACCCGAGATCCGGAAACGCGTGCGAAAACATCTGGGAGCTGCAACGGGTCGTTGGCATCGTCGTCCAGAGCCGCAGAATGTCTTAAAATGTGGAGATTTTGTTGTGAGGTTTTGGAGGCCGTTGCGGGATATTGTGCGCCGTCTTTGTCGCGCTGTGTTGAATGCAACGCTGGAAAGGAACTGTAAGATGAGGTCTCGAGAACTGAGGGTAGGTTGAGGCGATTCCGGAGATGACTAAGCTCTGTGGTCGCGCCTGCCCTTGCCCCGGGCACAGCAAGTGGAAGTGAATGTCTCCCTCAATCTGACACCAATGAATCATAACGTGCGATCGCAAGGAAATTGTAAACATAGCATGTCTCCTGCATCTAAACTTGGAGGTGTATCACTCTACCCGTCTAAACTTTTCGATGCGCCTGTGGTACGCCATATCATCAGCAAGCCGATAACCCAAGACACCCCTAGCCCTCAGCATATATTCAGTACAACACCCTCGTCCGAATCCTGCTGCCAAGATCCTCCAGATTCTGATACAACGTCTTGATCTCCGATACATTGACGTTCGAAATATCCGCCATGAGATATGCCACATCGCCTCTCGAATCCGTCATCTGCTTGTCGACATTGTGATCGCCCAGAATCTCGTTGACACGACGCAGCACACCCGGCACATTCTTGTGAATGTAAATCACACGCAGATGATTGGACTCGTGAATCGTGAGTGAGCGAAGCGCGACTTCAGGCATGTTGACCGCTCCGTTTGTCGTTCCGAAATTGACGTAGTTAACGAGTGCTTCGGCAACTTCGGATCCAATCGCTGCTTGAGCCTCTTCAGTGGACCCGCCGATGTGCGGAGTGAGGATGAGGTTCTTCTGCGCGCAGAGCTCCTTGCCCCAGTTGTTGAGTTGTTCGTTGAAGTGGGGGCCGTTGCCGCCTGGTTCGTTCGGGTAGACGTCAAGAGCCGCACCGGCGATCTTGCCGCTCTTCATGGCGCCGATCAGAGCTTCAATGTCAACTACCGTGCCTCGCGAGGCGTTAAGGAGGTAGGAACCATTCTTCATCCTCGTGAACTCCTTTGCGCCGATCAGGTTCTTTGTCTCGGGGAGCTCTGGCACGTGGAGAGTGACAAAGTCTGAGGCTTCGAGGAGGGCGTCCATGGTGGGTACCAGTCGAGCGGTACCCAGTCCCATCATGTTCACGACATCGTAGTAGATGACCTTCATGCCCATCGACTCCGCCAGGACGGAAAGCTGTGCTCCAACGTGTCCGTATCCGATGATTCCCAGTGTCTTTCCTCTTACTTCCCAGCATCCAGCTGAGACCTTGTTCCACACGCCTTGGTGCATCTCATTGCTGCGGTCACCAATCTGTCGTGCTAGCGCGATGATCTCTCCAATCATGAGTTCGGCGACGGAACGCGAGTTGCTGAATGGCGAGTTGAAGACGGCGATACCCTGCTCTGCTGCAAACTTCAAGTCGACTTGATTCGTTCCAATGCAGAAACATCCAATGACGATGAGGTTCTTCGCATGCTTCAGGACGTTCGCCGACAGTTGTGTCTTTGACCGAATACCAATAACCTGCACATCTTGAATCTTCTCAATCAATTGATCCTCCGGGAGCGCACTCTTCAACGCCTCGACTTGGTAGCCCTGCTTCTTCAAGATCTCCTGGCCAGTGAGGTTGATGTTCTCCAATAGCAGGACCTTGACGTCTTGTGTGTGGAATGGCTTGAGCTGTTTGTATGAAGCTTTCGGAGCTCCGCTATAGCTGGCGTTCGGGCTGTGGAAGTTCAAGGTCGGGCTGGTGGAGAAGCTGTTGCTGAACGAGGCTGACACGGTGCGGGCGAGGGAGTCTGCGTCCATTCCATTGCGTTCGGGGATGTCTCGTGCGGCGGTCGGCATGGTGGCGGTAGTGTGTTGGAGTAATGTTCGTGTGTGAGAGGTGTGTGAGGTTGCGAAGAGAAGGAGTGAGGTCGGCGGACTCGTCGTAGAGTCATTCATCAGATGTCAAAGAAATATTTTGGGACGCCGATCGCGGCCCCCCACCACGGTTCCTGGCCCGGATGGCGTCAATTCAGCATGACGCCAGTGCTAGAAGGCAAAATATACGCGAGTTGGTGATGATTGTGAAGACTCGGGTCGAACACCACAAAGCTACCTTCTCCCTATTCTGTCGGTCTTGATCGTTATATATACAGCCACAGCGACATGAGATGCAGAGTACATGTTCCTCCGGCATCTCGCCCAACTCCAGACTCCTTGCTAAAAGCTTTGACATCGCTCAATCCATGCATTACTTCTTATCCCATTCGTTCCCAACGTGCGCAAACCAATTTGGTCGGCAGTCTTCCTTTTTCAAAAAGTCTGCTCCATCAAAAAACTTGCCCGCTTCACACCTACACTTGGGCGAGTTCGGACAGTTGAAGAAGGGGATGTGGCGGTATCCAATATCCTTGAACCAGTGGATCTTGTTCCGGTCCTCGAGCAATCCCACGCCGATAGAATGGACGGGCGCGTCGCCCCATCGCTCGTAGAAGAAGCCTCCGGCTCGATCCAGGTGCTCAAAGTAAGCCTCGTATGCGGGTGATCGCCAGAAGTTCAAGTCGGCGATTTCGAAGTTGGACCAGAAATGGCACGTGCTGTAACCGTTCGCCAGACGATTCCATTCAGGTCGGTGATCCACGTCTGTCAGCCATCCCATGGCATTGTTCTCCGCAATGTGTTCTGGATTGGACGACATGAACTTGAGCGTCTCCGGCCAGAGTGTCGGGATGGTGTGCGGGTTGTCGTAGAGGTTGATCGTGAAGCCGTACGTCTTGTTGTGATCCCGCATGAATCGGAAGACATCATAGTCCACATCGCAAAAGAAATTGACGTGAGGCTCCACTCTCCAGTAATATTGCATGTCCTTCAATGCCGGGTGCTTGTAGAATAGGCCGCTGTTCCACCGACACATCTGGTGGTAGCTCTTCATCGAGGCATACTGGATGTTGTGCTCCTCCAAGATCTTACTGCTTTCTGCCATCAAGTCCAGATTCACCCATGAGGGGATATCCCAATGCTCAGCCGGAATCACCTCGTACCGGCACTCAGCATTGGTGGCCTCCTGCGTTACTCTTTTGAACTCCTCCGTGAACGGCACATCGTTGAAGAAAGTCCATGGGTAGTTGAACTTGTGATTCCATGTGGCTTCCAACTCTTTCATGCTGCTGACGATTTGGTCGAGTTCGGAGTTTCGTACGAGCGTGAGCAGTGTCGCGTTTATGCGATCGGAGTTCTTGTTATCCGCAGCATAGTTGTTGCCTTTGACTCGATGTAGCGGTTCTGGAGGCTCCAGTGTTGCTAGAATCATGTCAGTGCTGTGAGTGAGGCATTGGAATCATGGCAAGCCTCACGATCTAAGTTTGGATCTCTGACCATCGAGTTGACCTTTTCACTCCCGAGAGGTGCTCTTGTGACTTGAGGATTTTGCATGATGTGATAGAGAAGCACCACAAAGAGTGCCATGGTCACCAGCGCCAGGAAGCGGACTGGTTTTGGAATCGCCATGGTCGCGGAAAGGACTGATTCCTGTCGTCGTGTCTCATGTGTCAGGCTGTTTCTGGGTCGCTGTGAGGTCGACCTGGTGATGCCCTGGTTTGCTTTCACGATGAATAGTTCTAGCTCGCGACTCGGGAAGCCGCTCCGGTCGGGGCCGATTCTGCATGTTGTAGCCCTCCGTAGAGATCTTCGGCGACTGTACCACTTTCCGCGTCCGAAACGCGATTGTCTGTCAAAAACATCAACATAGACAAAATGCGTCGCCACAGGAGCTGATCATGGCTCATGCGGCTGTATTGAACGATCTGACCCAAAAGCTGATCACCGCCGTCACCGGAGTCGACACCGCAGATCGCGCTTACAAGCCGCTACGAGACCAAACGATCAAAGGCCTCAAAGACCAAAGCCATGCCCGTACCAATCAATTCGCCGTCAAGGCACAGCTTGATGGGCTTGCGGAGAAGTTTGAAGTCTTGAACAGGGAAGAACTAGCACAGGCCTTCCAGACTCGTCTAGACGAGTTGCCCGCAGGCCAAAGATGGATGCCAGAAATCTTGTCGCTTCTGCTGGAGCTCTCCGATCGACCAGTGGATAACACGGATCTAAAGGATGTTGAAAACGCCAATGCTCCGCCTGCCGAAGAGCCTACGTTCATTCTGGACGGAATATTCGCTCGGGAAGCAGGAGATGAAGACGGACTCTGGGACGATGTGGATCGAGGCTATCATTCGAGCGGAGACGATGATCTTGAAGACGACTCGGACCCGACAATATCAACGCAGGCTACTTCACTAGCTGAAGAGGACGATGCTTCAATAGCCAGGCTGCATCTGAGCACACCTGATGAGAGTGCGATCGCAGACGTCAAGGCAACGCGGGAAAGTTGGAGTTTTGAAGAGAGCCGCAGGAATGGCTATCTCTTGTCCGAGCTGGCCATCGTTCGCGAGATACTCTCGATGATGCATGGACTTCCAACGGATCTGTTTCACACTGATGATTCGACCGGTCGGGTATCGCTGACACGGCGGGCCAAATTGACCACAGCCAGCACCCACTCTCTGTACGACGTACTGCATGGATGCGTCCAGACCGGCACAACGATCAACTCGGTCCGACGATGGATCGTTAGCAATCAACATGTGGCTTGCATTCAATCGACCCAGGCGGAGATGCAGAAGCATCTGGTAGCATTCGATGCTGCCGTGTGTTGGATTGAGCAGACGTACGTATCGCCTGCCTCGGCTGCAGTGGTCAGCGTCGTGCAGGTGCAGACCCAAATCTCTACTGCTGCAACCGCGCTCGTTCGGCTGGCGTCTCTGGTCAAGCGCTCGACCGAGGCGAAGTATATCTCTCCATTCGTACTGCTCGATCTCTTGTACGACGAGACCATCATCGCACAAATGACAGACGATGTCGAAATCTTCCAGTCTCTTGCTGCAATCTTCCTGGCGGGGCTGAGGACCTACCTTCGCCATGTTGCTGCCTGGATCAAGACTGGATCCCTGGCGGTGAAGAACGACGGAACCTTCTTCGTGCTCGACTCCAACAAGAACTGCGAAGCCGGCAACCTCTGGCACGATCGCTTTGTCATGCGTACTCAACCAGATGGAGAGCCATACATGCCCAGGTGCATGTTTGGACTGGCCAATAAGATGTTTGCGCTGGGGAAGAGCAGGTCTTTCCTCCTTCGGCTGAAACAAGGAGAAGGAGAATCGCAGGATATCCAAAACTTGTCGTCCATAACGCCTCCATTCGAAGCTTTGCTGCAAGCCTTGCGCAAGGACACTTTCATGCCCTTTTCGCAACTGCTTGAGAATACGCTGGAAAGCTGGATGTCCGATGTCAGCACTGACTGCACGCCACAACTTCGGGAGCAGCTTCTGTCCACGTGTGGCTTGAACGAAGCCATGGAAGCGCTGCCATACGTCTACTTCGGGAGGGACGGCATCGCCTTCGCGTCCTTCGCCGAGAGTTTGATCAAGCGGGTAGAGAAAGCTCGACAAATCACGACCACGGACCAATTTCTCCTCACTGAGCTCGCACAGACTACCTTTGGCAACTTATCTGGAGTCGATCCGGACAATGTCTATGTTACCACTGCAAGTATAGAAGCATCGACGACCGGCAGATCCATCATACGCCGGCTCGGAGTCTGCACGATCAGCTACAACGTGACCTGGCCTGTTCAGAACATTATCCGCTCTCCCAGTCCTGTCGCGCACTCTAAAGTCTTCGCTCTGCTCTTGCAGATACATTATGCAACCAGTCTCCTGCAGGGCCGCTTCTTCGACATGCGAGCAGAGACAGCAAGCATATCGGATACGATCAAGCTCCGTCAACGCCTCTCATGCTTCACCAGCCTCATCGACGATTTCGTCACTGCCACAGCACACACGCTTCACTCCGAAATGCAGGCGAGGATGAGAGCGGCAAAGGACATCGATGCCATGGTCGCCGTGTGGTCAGAGTACGAGCAGCGTCTACAGACGAGCCTCCTGCTGACTTCGAGACTTGAGCCGATCCGGGAAGGTATCATCGGCATTCTTGAGATCAGCGAATGGCTGGCGAACTCGACTGGGGCGAAGAGCGTGGCGGGTCTGTTGGAGCAGTTCGAAAGCAGCATGGCGTTTCTGGTCGCTGGAGTGAGGGGCGTGAGTCGTGCTGGAGGGGAGTCGGCGTTGGAGATGTTGGCTGAGAGGTTGGAGTGGAGTGTGAAGTGAGAGGATGGCGTGCACCGACATTTGTCACGTTGGCATCCGAGCGGCGACCCACTCGAAGGTCGACCTCCATGCAATAGACTCGGCGAGATTGCTGTGGGCGAACGCTTCTCGCATCAGGGCATCTGGACGGGTTCAGGGCACGGTCCGGTGTTCAATCACGCAGATGCACAGGTATGAGAAGTGCGACGAACTCCGCGCTTGCGAACGAGCGGATTCAGCAACCGTCTCTCAATGGCTGTCAAAGTCTATTGCCTCACATTCACGAACAGGTGGAGACTGCATTATTCCAGCTCCGCCGCGTGGACAGCTCTCGAAGCGCACAATCAATGGCCATCTCGTGCACTCACGGCTTTGCTTGCCCTTGCACGCTTGCCGTGGCCCTGCGGATGGGACGACGTTCCGGCACGAGCTGGCTACAGGAAGAGGCCATCTGCGTCCGCTTTAGAACTTCGAGCGAGCGCATTGATCAAATATGGCACTGAATTGATCGAGCATGCCACCGACATGCATACATATGACTCAATATGAAGCAATCCTCTGTACTGATGTAGTTGTTTTACTTCAATCGGTACCTTGCTATTCACCAACTGCAGCTTCCGCTTTCAGCTTTGCGATCTACGTCATTCACCGACTGCTTCAAGTTCCACCACGAACAAGTTGAAGATGAAACGACCACCACACCACACACCATACTCACATGCCATACTGACTCTTACGAACTTGATCTCACACTACTTTCACCTCCAGCTCAAGCTCAACATTCACTCACGCATCCGCCGCTAGCGAGCAATAGATTGTCACGTGAAACGCTTCTCGAAGCTTCTACCCAGCCCACTCGACCTTGGACCTTGACGAAGGTGGCCGGCTGCGTCTCCTTCTCATCGTCACACTCTCACCCTTCTGTCTCTGCATCTGCAAACCAACCCTCTCAATCGCAAACCCAATTCGCCGCCAGCCATTGGCGCAAGGGTTGACATTCAGCACAAAACCACCACTGCTCAGCAACACCACGTCAACCTTACTCTGACACACAGACACGACCACATAAGCACACCGCCACGATGGTCTCCGATACGAAACTATACGACGCCCTCGGCGTGTCCGCGACAGCCTCTCAAGACGAAATCAAGAAAGCCTACCGCAAAAATGCCCTCAAGAACCACCCCGACAAAAACCCAGCCGGCGCAGACAAATTCAAGGCCGCATCAGAAGCCTACGAGATCCTGTCAGACCCGGAGAAGAGACGGAACTATGACAACTATGGCTACGACTTCATAACAGGTAAAGCTGGACCGGCGCCTGAGCCCGGTGAGAATCCGTTTGCGGGTGGTGGAGGCATGCCAGGTGGTATGGGAGGAATGCCTGGTGGATTTGGCGGAGGTGGAATGCCAGGTGGCACGTTTCACTTCAGCTCAGGAGGTGGTGGGAGAGGGGCAAGAGGATTCGGAGGCTTCAGCGATCCCAAAGATATATTCGCAGAGTTCATGCGCGCAGGAGGAGGTGGAGGGATGGGAGGTGGAGGCGGCTTGGACGACGACGACATCTTCGCAGCGTTTGGAGGAGGCGGAGGGTTCGGCGGAGGGAGACCAAGTGGAGGCCGATCAGCAAGTCAACCTTTCGGCGCACGACGGCGAGAACCTGAAGTCGAGACGACGGTCGTGGAGAAGCAATTACCCGTCTCGCTGGAAGAGATTTTCGCCGGCACGACAAAGAAGCTCAAAGTGCAACGCAAGACCTACGACTCGCAAACGGGCAAGCAGAGTTCCGAGGACAAGATTCTCAGCGTACCAATCAAGAAAGGTCTAAAAGCGGGGAGCAAAATCAAGTACCCCGACATGGGCGATCAGGTTGAGGGAGGCGTGCAGGATCTACATTTCATCGTCAAGGAGAAGACCCATCCGCTGTTCACGAGAGACGGCGATGACATCAAGCACACCATAGAGATTGATCTCAAAGAGGCTCTGACGGGATGGAAGAGGACGGTGCAGACTGTGGATGGAAAGCAGGTTTCGGTTTCGAATTCGGGACCCACACAACCGGAGTGGACGGAGAGGTTCCCAAGTTTGGGGATGCCAAAGAGCAAGAGTCCGAATGTGAGAGGAGACTTTGTGGTTGGAGTGAAAATCAAGTATCCGTCGAGTTTGACGGCGGAACAGAAGCAGAAGTTGAAGGAGATTTTGTGAGGTGGCATGAGGAAAGGGTAGGGAACTGTATACTGTAGCATGGCGAGGTGTTTGTTTGAGGATGGTTCATTGGGTCGGTCTTGACTGACCGTAAGGAGGACTTTAGCGTAACGGGACAAATGAGACACGGACTCGCATAGAGCAATGATACCTTTCTGTTCCATTCTTCTCTTCCAAGCACGGCTGTGAAAGGTGTCCCAACTGGCACCACTGTCGTGTAAGAGGCCACCCGACTCGCCAAATTGCAACGCGCATAGCGTCGGAGGCTTGTTACCGACAGCGAATTGCAGACAAAGACTGTAAACTATTCTTCGGCCGTCGCAATGTTTCTATCACATCACAGAAGATTTTGCCGAAAATGATACCTGTAAATAGACAACAACACCACTATTATGCAAGAATACACAAGAGTAGTGCATGTCCACTGCACAAGAGGAGTAAAGGCTGTGGTGCTGCCGAATTGAGACTAGCGGCTTCCATAAGAAGCTAGTCTTCACTAGTCCGCCGTGGGTGAATCTCTCATCCGCTGTGACATCCACTGTGCAATATCGATCCCAGACTGACGGTTAGCAGCTCGTTCGATGCGGGGAGTTGGTCTCCGTCCGCTGCTGCAAGCAGCGTCGTTCATCGCAAGACCAAATCGACGCTCCTGGGTCCAAAAAGTGCCTTCAGCTCTCGCACACCTATTGCTGGACCTACAACGACTATCAGGTCTATTAAGAGACCAAAAAGACTGCCACAGCCGTGAATCGAACACGAGCCACGCGCAATAGCGTTGTGATGAGTGCCATCGCAATGGGAAGCGCGTATTCTACCACTGAACTACTGAGGCAATAGGAGGAACGCCGATGCGGCCAATATGTAGCTCTAAACTCGAATTAGCGGAGCGCTGGGCATGAAGCCGAAGACCGGCTGTCTTCTGTAGTGACTGATCGGTACAGGAAGCAGATGGAGCTGCAAGCAATCATTGATCTGTTAAAGATCACAGGCCGGCGAAGGTGATCCCGCCTGCGTCGACGCCAGACCCTATCGGAGCCTTTGGTGCCATAGCAGTGACAACACATCTCAAGGACATGAATTGTAGTGCGTCGATTGACGGTACGACAAGGCGAAAGGGTGCTGGCGATACGGTCAAGAGTATCGCTTTTGCAACATCACGACTTCAATTGCGGAGACTCCAACAACAAGAGGCTATTCATTCTGCTTCTGTAATTCTACGACAGCGATTGTCTGCAAGGCACGGGCCATTCTTGGCATCGTAACATTCCAGACATCCTCTCTTCTTCGTATAACCACAGCCGTCTACTTTGCATTTGCCTGCTACTGGCCCATTTCCAAAGCCCCTCCGCCAGAGACAGTTCCAAATGCTCAGATCCATCGTCCTGCCCCTCACGATCTCCGCGTACTACGATGCCGTGGCTTCTTGATCTTCGCCTGAATCCCGTTCGGATTCATCCTCCAGAGTATCTTCGGCGTCATCGACAAGACCATTCTCTGCTCGCCACCGATCGAGATCCGCCAGCATGCGACGATTGTCGTCCTTGAGCAACTGCACGCGAACTCGATCGCCGTCCATCGAGTCCAACATTTGCTGAGCTTCGCTCAGATATCCCTCAGCCCGTAACGGCGCAACGACGGTGGCCAAAAGTTGCAGGACCTGAATGCGAGTATAGTGAGGTACCCGTGGCTCGAGAAGAAGCGCAAGACAGCCTTGCTCGCATTGGTGATATCGCTCATTATCGTGGTCCTCGATGAGCGACGCATGCCGCGCGTGATACACTCGAGCTTCGTTGGAGTACACGGTGTACACCTGTGCGCTTGTGGTTGTCGTGGGGGCAGGCGGCTGCGTTGAAGAATCCGGCTGGACTGGGCGAAGCGGCAGGCTGTCGACAGGCTCTGTAACTGGTCAGCTTTGACGTACGCAAGAGCCATTCGAGTATGGGACGAGGCATTGGCTTACTCTTCTGGCCTGCGGACTGCGCATCCGACATTTCTCCATTGCTCTCTTTTGATGACGGCGATGCTGGCGCGGCCATTGGAGGATCATTCGACTCCATCGTATTCATCTCGCCAGTGCCTGGCATTGTGTCCGAGTCTTGCTTCTTATCTGTCATGTGCGGCAAATTTTGGGAGGTTGTGAAGCTGAGTTGGTGCAAGAAAAATATGGCACCCAAGCACTCCGTTTGTCACAATTTTCTGGGCGCACTTTGGAGGTCAAGATTGCTGCGTTTGCTGCATAAGATTGTACAGCACGGTTGACCAAGCACGTTGACCAAGCACGAAAAGAGGCATCAGGAGCGCGAGCGAGTGAACAGCGCATGTGCGGCGAATAGGAGTCGACTGAGCCTGATCTGTGACATATTCAAATGCGTTGAGGGCAACGCTATTGAAGAGAAGGGACGACTGTAACATCATTGCGAAGGCATTTCGAGAAGATCTGCCGACTCTGCCGACCACCATAAGACACCCAATGCTCGAACGCAATATGCTTGGACACGCTTCCTTCAACCCTGCCCTATGCCTCCAGCAAATCCTTCCACAACGCCCCTTCCTCCAGAAACCCATGATGAATAACACTAACCAACCAGTACTCCTTCCTTATCCTCTCCAACAATTTACTGCTCTCACTCTCAGGCTTGTACACCCTCTGCCACTCCGCCCAGATACCAAACGCCTCCTCACACCACGCTTTGAAGCTCACCGCTTCGATGATCGTCGGCGTGATAATCTCCTTGCCTGCAAAGGTACCCCACGTCACGGGATTGACGGTGTCCTCGCCTGAACTGACAAAGTCTCCCTTGGCGTTACCAGCAAAGTATGTGATTTGTGGATGTTCAACCAGTTTACCTTGCAGAGCACTCCAGTCTGATGCCGGGATGAAGAATTCGACAAACGGCTTTTGGAAGACGAAGCCGTTCTTGGGACCCCATCCATGAACCGGGTCGGAGGAGCGTACGCCGTTGACGGCAGGTTGGGAAGCGACAGTCCACCAGCCGCGGTTGATAAGACCTTGGAGTTGGTCCTTGATTGTGAGAGTTTCGTTTTGGAGAGGTTCTTCGGACCAGGGTATCGCCTCGATCTCCCCAGACAGGTGTCTCCGGAAGCTGGTGGAGATATCCTCAATCGTCTTGGGCTCGCCCCAAAGTCGCTTCGCATCGGGTACGCTGACGTGAAGACTTACGCCGTAGCCATCAATCTCGCCGTAAGCTGGTGATCGGGCATCTCCAAACCGGCCATTGGGGAAGTCATCCCACGTCGCCTCTCTTCCAAGAGCACCGTCTCCTTCTGAGATCGCAAGTGTGTTGCTACGACTGTTGATCTTCTCCCTCGGTATTCCTGCTTCATCGTCCGGCACTTCATGCGCAGCAGAGGTCCGCGTGCTGCTATTACTCGACGCTCTTGTTCGTGTGACAATCACTCTATTCCGCGATTGAGAGTTGGCCATTGATGACTTGCGCCGTCTTTGCTTCTGCTTCACGTCTTTGTCCACTAGGACGAAATCGTTCATTTCGTCGTCTGCCACAGCGTTCTCGTCTTTCTTTTCCTCCGGCGGTATCAGTCCGGTCCGTTCCACAATCTGTGCAACGACCTTCTCCAGGTTGAGTGTGTAGAAGTGGAAGCCCTGCGGACCGTGGTCTTTCCTACTCTTCATGCCCTCCACCATCTCACTCAAGATGTCAACTCCAACCCTCTTCACAGCCTCATCGTCGCCTTTCACCGTATGTAGCCTTTTCAGCATCTCTTCAGGAATAGCAGCATGACTGAGCTTTGTCGTCCTCCTCAATATCTGATAGCTCTGCACTGGCATCAATCCAGGTATGAGAGGTACTGTCTTGAATGCACCCGATTCATGCTCCCTAAGCCTCTTCTCAAACCTCTCATACGCCTCCACATCATAAAACAACTGTGTCATGATAAAATCCGCTCCAGCCCTCATCTTCTCCACCAGATACGGCAAATCGTGCTCCATCGACTGATGCTCCGGACATGACTGATCTGAGTGGCCTTCCGGATATCCCGCCACACCAACACAAAAGTAGTCTCCATACTGTTTTCGAATATACCTCACCAAATCCTCCGCCCACGTAAAGTCTTTGTTACTATCATCCTCGTCCGCATTCGGTAATGAATTGTCGCGATACTCGTCGCTCCTCGGCGGGTCGCCTCTCAAGGCCAGAATGTTCCTCACTCCCAACACTTTCGCCTGCTCCAACGCCTCATCGATCAACTTCCTCGACATGTTCGTACATGTCAGATGTAAACATGTCGTCAACCCCAGTTCTCTTTGCGTGACTTCGGCGAGCGCAAGCGATTTGGCGGATGTGCTTCCTCCTGCGCCCCAGGTGACGTTGACGAATAGCGGACGCAGCGAGTGCGCCATGCGAGAGAGTCGCGCATTGAGGTTGGAGAAACCCTGCTGAGTCTTGGGCGGGAAGAATTCGAGGGAGAAGTAGTTGGCGTTGGGTGGGAGGGCGGCGATCTTGTCGGTGATTTTGTCCATGGTCGGGGACGGATTTTATGGGGTAGGGCGGCGTGCCGGAGTGAGGGGGTCGGCGATGAGGGTGGTGTTGGAGGGACAGTCGGGCAGCATGGTCGAACAAAACAGAGAGTCGTCTCATATCTCGTGGATTGTTCGACCGTTTTGAGACGGGAATTTGGTCCCGCTTTCATCATCGAATAAGTTTAAAGATCGGTAATCGCACGCGACAACTTTGATGGGCATTTGATGGGCGTTGTGGACCACGAGGCGATGATTGCTAATCGACTTCGATATGACTTTTCAACCTCACTTCCCGATCCTCTTCCTTCCGCCGAAACAACATCATGTCGCTCCAGGACATCAAGCACATCGTCCTGGTCCTCTCCGGCAAGGGAGGCGTTGGCAAGTCCAGCGTCACCACCCAACTGGCCCTCTCTCTCACTCTTCAAGGACACTCTGTCGGCATCCTCGATGTGGATTTGACCGGACCCTCAATACCACGCTTTCTCGGGATTGAGAACTCGAAAGTCACGCAAGCACCAGGAGGATGGCTCCCTGTACCAATACACGAGTCGAATACCTCCACCTCCGATCCGAGCAAGAAGACAGGTCAACTCCGAGCGATGTCCTTGGGTTTCATGCTCGCAAACCGTGGCGATGCAGTCGTGTGGCGAGGGCCAAAGAAAACCGCCATGGTCCGACAATTTCTCACGGACGTCCAGTGGGGAGCGATGGACTATCTCCTCATTGACACGCCGCCGGGGACCAGCGACGAGCACATCTCACTCGTCGAGACATTGTTGAAATCTGCGACGCCCGAACAGATGGCGGGTGCTGTCATCGTCACCACTCCACAGGCGATCAGTGTCAGCGATGTCAAGAAGGAGATTAACTTTTGCCGAAAAGTCGGCGTGGGTATCCTCGGCGTGATCGAGAACATGGCCGGATTCGTCTGCCCGAATTGTTCCGAGTGCACGAATGTTTTTTCAAAGGGAGGAGGGCAGGCGATGGCGACGGAGTTTGAGGTTCCTTTTCTCGGCAGCGTACCGATCGATCCCATGTTCATTCGGCTCATCGAAGAGGGAAAGCGCCCCAGCTATCCGGAGGGTACGATCATCGAGGGTCGCGACATGCAGCATTCACAGCCGGATGAAGGAAGCACGGACGGGACATTGGTGGAGAAATATACGGCGTGTTCATTGTTCCCACTCTTCGAGGGGTTCACAACGCAGCTCACTACTGTTATCGAACGATGAGCTCCCATGCCAACTCCGCCAAGGCGACCAAAAATCACAACCGACACAAACGCCATGCCAATTCACACCCGATACGAATGTTGTTGAACACCCAAAAAGGACACTACCAAATACCAAATACCAGAGCCGTTTCGGGTCAGATACTGGCATCTGGCATCAAACGCGAATGTCCAGCCTGCTCAAGTCCGGCCCCATAAACCCAAGCTCTCGGCTTCTGTACACGGAAAGCCTCAGTCGGATCCCGGGCCCTCGCCTCATCTTGACACACAATCACCCATTGCGTTGACAATGCAAGGCCTGGGCGTCACTGTTGCTGTCATCGCAGCGGAGGAAGCAGGCCGAGCAGAGCAGATGAGCTGCGCGGAGCAAGTCGTGACCGTGGCAGTGGTGAAAACGGTAGTAACCGGCAGTACCGTGGTGATTTGCGACGCGCAGAGCGCAGAGGAAGTAGTGATAGTCAAGAACCCCGTCTGTGCGACGGATGAATTCGGAAGCATGGTAGTCATCGACGGAATCGCAATCGTAGGCCTACTAGTCGACACCATCGTACCTTCCGATCCATTCATCGCGGGAACCCGCTTCCCGGCCATGACAATCGTGTCGCCCGCTGTCCAAGCTGCAATTGACGGTCCGAGGTCGCTGATGAATATGCATTGTCCGCCGCGGGGGGATGTGACGGCGATGCAGCCTGTGAGGCGTGTGCATTGTGTGCTGCAAGATACGACAGGGACAACGTCGCCCGGTGCTCGTTTCACGAGAGAGGTGATAATTGTAGCTTGAGGGAATGTGAGGTTGCAGAGTATCTGGTATTCGCCGCCGAGGCTGTCGATGTAGGTATCATCGTCATCGTTCGGTCCGCAGGAGAGGTCTGCGAGTGAAGCGCTATCGGCTAGAGGGTCGGATACTCCACCGGTTGTGGAGGACTTGCAGGAGCAAGTCAATGCGATAAAGGTGACGGCGACGCTGTTGTTTACACCGGAGCAGGCATCCAGACAGGCCATGATATCGCGTTGAGGGCTGGTGGCGATGGTGTTTGAGGGGTAGTCCGTCCCGCATTGGACTTTAAAGGCTCTTCCCGAGGGCGAAAGGTAAGACCGGCTGTTGTCTTCTGGGCACGCGAAAACTGGCGATGCTGAGGGTACGGTGGCTGGAACGGAAACCGAAGCCGGGTTAATCAGAGAAGCCACGGATGTTGGAGGGCCTGAAACAGATGATGGAGAGAGTGTGAAGCCTGATGTAGAATCCGAAGTGGCTGAAGGGGTTGCCAGTGTGGCTGACGAGCTCGACGATGGCCTACCACTCGGTGGGTTACTGATGGAAGACGACGATAGTGCCGAGCTCGGGAGCAGCCCAGAGGTGAGCGGGACGGCGATCGGGGCGGTTGACAGCGTGGCCAAAAGTGTGAGCGGAGAAGTGCTGGAAGCGATTGCGGACGAGAATAGATCTGGTACTGCCAATGAAGGAAGGGTGATTGTAGGAACAGCTAGCAGCGACTCGAACGGTCGGGAGGTAGATGATGTAGCCAGACTTGAAATCGTCAATGATCCACTCGGCAGCGAGATGGTCGGAGTGCTCAATGTAAGTCCGGTCGGTAGAGTTATACCCGGCACGGAGATCGTGGAGACGCTCATACCCGGCGGCGAAATAGGCAGAGTGCTCAGAGGGAATGCAGTGGGCAGAGAGTTGTCGGACGAAGACATGATAGGAAAGCTCAGAGTCGGGAGCGACAGAGTGGTGATCGGCGGCAAAGGTAGCGAGACGACTGGAAGTGGAATCTCGGGGGTGATGCCAGAAACCACTGGCAGCGAGACTGATGTCGCATCCGTGGGAACAGGCAACGTGAGGGTTGGTAGGTTATCGGCAATGACAGGAAGGACATTGCCGCCGAGGACATAATTGACCACTCTCACAGCGCTGACAAAGTTTCCCTCGCCGTCGGCCCGGACAAAGCTCTGGGCCACGCTGTTCTGTAACTCGCAGATGCCAGCACCATCCCCATTGACGGCCCCAGTGTAGGTGAAGCCAGTGCAGAACAGAGCGCCAGTCAGGGTGGAGGCGCTATCGCAGGCAGCGAAGCAGTCGTTGAAACTTGTGGCGGCCGGCACAGAGGTGAACACATTGCCGGTAGCGCGGCCATCGCAACTGAGCACGTATAGCAGGCTATTCTCGATGACCGTTTGACCGTCGTAATCAGGGCAGGTGTAGAAGACTGGAGTTGGGGTTGAGCCAGCAAGGAAGGATGTCGGGAGCAGTGCGGAGGCGGCGAGCGATATGACAGGCAGTTGAAGTGTTACAGTTGGAAGCAATCCTGATGGCAGTGCCGCGGGAAGCGTGATCTCTGGAAGTAGTCCTGATGACAGTAGTGTCGGGAGCAAAATCAAGTCCGATGTAATAGCTGTCGGTGATCCGAGCGATAGACTGATGGTGGGTAGGTTTATGCCAACCTCAGCGCCGAGAGAGACTTCGAGCAAATCCGATGGGAGGGCTGTGGGCAACGTGAGGGCCACGCTTAGGGGTGCGATACTGATGGTGGGTAGGTTTATGCCAACCCCAGCGCCCAGGGAGAGACTGAGCAGCTGAGCATTGGCAAGACCAGCACCCAGGAGTGAAAAGTATAGAAAGTGCATGACAGCGCGTGTTGATCGCTTTCCAACGGCGCCCGACGGACTGGTTCGCGAAAGCTTGAATGGAATTGCCTATTGCGAAGAAAAGGCGCCAGGAAAGTCGTGGAGGAAGCTGTTGCGCTGGTAATGATCCAGGCTTGTGTTTCCTGCGCAACGACGAGGTTATGAAGTCGCTATGGTGAGATTTGTTATGATGTTTGCCATGACAAGGCATGGAAAATGGAGAACGAGGGTGGCGTGACAGAACGACATTCGGCGAATGAGAGTGGTCCGTTGCATCGCAGGCTGCAGGTGTCGAAGGAGATTGCTGTGTTGCCAATTGGAGCTTCTTGCTTGACTCAATTGGTGTCAGAGTGTTCAAGGATGCATAACAAACCGATCACTCGATAAGCGTGGTGTATTGCATCACAAGCCAAACATGGACGGCGCAAGATTGTTGTGTTCCCAATCAGAGAATCAACGACCGAGCTTGTTGTTCGACTCACATGAAGTGTTCGAGGAATGAGATGTTGTCCCGCGATGGATCGGGTTGGCCTGGAGCCTGTTCGACGTACATTTGGCGTAACCTCACCTCCCTATGAGTGATGCCAGCATTGCAACCCGCACGCTGAAGACTTTGCCAGCGGAATTATCGAACGGTTCTTCGTCAACATCGACTGCCACAGCCATCCCTGCTCATCCCTTCCGCACATCAAGAAGCTGTGAAGACTGTCTCGTCAACATGACAAGCAATGGTAGCGTTAACGTGGACGCCGTGCGATATTCAGAGCTGCAGAAGGACCGATCGGTGCCCAAGGAATGTGAGAGTCGTCAAGCGGCCCGGCGAGCCGAAAATGCTCCGTGCTTTTCGGGGCGACGGTTAGATCAGAACATTCTGGGCGTCCCATTGCCGGTGCGCGGTATGGTGCCGAAGTTGCGGCATCGGCTATTTCGGGATGCGAATCAGGTACATGCCATATCAACACACCAATCCTGTGTCGTGCCCTTCGGTGTTCTCGCAGGACACCTGCCAGCATGGGAGGTGGGATTGCATTCCGTGGATTGAAGCAGTCCTTATTTAAATTTGACGAAGGCAACCATCCATGGTATCTATTGTGTACCATGAAGAATCAGCATGGGAATGGTGTTGTTGTAGTCATTATTGCAATATGTCTGTGTCCAACACGGTCCAGAATTTGTCATTGCCAACATCGCAGACAGTCCGAGAGGTCGCTCCAGAGAATTCTCTTGCCGCAGGTTCGCAGATCCGGCTGGAATAGTGCAGCCGGATTAGCGCTCGCTTGATTCCCGACCACGCGCTTCGTGATCCTGGGCTCCAGCGGCGATCGCATTGGCCTTCGGCTTGTTGTTCCGGTACATGAAGAACTGGACAAATACGGCGAAATCCAAGAACAACGTTCCAAGACTACCGATCAGCCAGCTCAGGTTGACGAGTATGTATTGGCTGTAGATCGCAAGCGCTTCGCCCGGCTGACAATGGCTCTTCCTCCAGTGTCCACGATGATGCTGGCTGCAGATCGGCTCGAAGGCCAGGATAGAACAGACGAATGTCAGATTGCCAATGCAGGCGAAGAGGAAGAACAGGGCGTTGAGTCCCTCTGTGGACTTTCGGCGGTAGTTGAGGAGGAGTTGAGGAACACGGCTGCCAAGGTATAGAACAGCACAAACGTAGCCGAAAATCTGTCCCCAGAGATTGAGCTTAAGCGAAGCTGCTTGCTCGTCCGCGGGAGATGTTTGCTGCTTGTGCTCTGGTGCTGAAGGGCTGAGGTAGTAGCCGGCGATACCAGCGGCAATGACCACGAGAATGGCGGTGCCGTTGAACAGGATCGCTTTTGTCCAGCTTTTTGGTTGTTGAGGCTTGAGCACCTCGCTCGACGGGTCGTCCTTGCGCTGCGGGTGGATTGGCGTGGCAGGAGAGAGGAACGTGGCATCCATGCTTGAGAGTCGTTCCCGGAATGAGGATCTGGACCGGGTCCGCGAGTTGTACTCCACATCGGCGGCGTTGGCTGGACGACTCGGTCTTGCGGATTCGGCATTACCATTCGCGATCAAAGGTGAACGTTCTGAAGGTTCGTCTGCGACAGCACTGGGTTCCTTGTCAGGTCTTGGATCACGAAGACTGAAGCCACGGTAGTAGAAGCATTGGCCGAGCAAGACAATGTCCGCCAGGGTATCTAAAGATGAAGTCAACATCTGTTCATTCAAGACGCTTCGTTTCCAACTCACAATAGATCGCAAGGACGATCATGGTCGGCAGAACACCCTGCAACACTGCGCCAAGAATGTTGAAAACATCTCCTGCCAGCCAAATGACGATGAACTCCACGCTCAGGCCCTCAGCTGAACTTCGTCGGAAGTTCTCGACAATCTGAGGAGAGAACACGACGACCCAGCAGGCGATGCTGATGGAGCCGCAGATCCCAGAGATGGCCTCGATGTCCAGATTGTAGCCTTCAGATGGTGGGAACATGATGGCGGCGCGCTTCGAAGCGGCGAGAGATCGGAGCCTTTAGTATAGCTGGAAGTTCAATACTTCTGTCGGGGGAGTTAATGGGTCTTCTTTGTATCGTATCGCCGTATGTTGTCGTTGATGATGTTAGGAGTCACACGTGAGGTTTTGGATGTGCACCTGGAAATAGAGCCAAATAGAGTTCGGCCGTGCGCATTGGGCGCTACCTGTAGTATTGGAAGACTTCGTGTCGTCGGACTACATCTGTCCAGTACGCTTCTTCTCATGATCGCTCTTACATCGCTTTGAAATAAGTGTGGTGAGCATGGCTTCGTGAAGCCACTGTGAGTTCTAAAGATGACCATAATTGCAACTCATCGCAGAAAATCACTGGTTCCTGGATGACGGCGCACGGTCCGGACCTCTTCAATTTCTAATCTGAATTTAAGATCGAAGGGTGCGCGCGATACGACGCTCACCCCTTGTCAAGCATCAAGCAAGTTCGATCAAGCAAGGAGGACACTTCACGAGCTCTTCAATGTGCAAGCGAACCGGGAAAATCTCGCTTGGACGAAGCGAAAAACCTATCCTGTTCGGACCATGGACAAACATAAACATGGCCGTCTCTGCCGGAACTTGACGCTGATGATATGTCGTTCAACTGGCTTTCGTGACACGGCGACATACGCTGGCATCATATGGCGCTGTTGTGCCAGGTGGCTGTGGTGTCAACTGCCAGTTAGCAGAGAGACTCGATGCTCTCACAACCCTAACCCTAAGCGATGAGGCAGACCACTCGGATCGTCAATCGACAGCAACATGATCTTTGGAGGAACGTCAGGTGTTCCGTTGCAGTCTTGCAGACTTGAGCGCCACACCTTCAGCGCACTTGCAGAGTG
Organism: Zymoseptoria ardabiliae STIR04_1.1.2; assembly: GCA_000223765.2. NCBI lineage: Eukaryota > Fungi > Ascomycota > Dothideomycetes > Mycosphaerellales > Mycosphaerellaceae > Zymoseptoria > Zymoseptoria ardabiliae. Next base: position 10,299 of record AFIV01000153.1, on the reverse strand, counting down.
CGTTCGGAACTCGCATCTTCCATACTGCCTTTTCGATATGTCTCTGCAAGCCGCTGATCGCCTCCGCACGATCTACACTGGAGCACTTCTGGATCCAGGAACTACTCGTTGGCAAGCTGGCTACCTGATAAGGGTGATAAGGGATGTCGAAGCCGGAGAATCACTCACAATGGACCAGCTGCGGCAAGGATGAATGGCGATAAGTGCAGGAACGCGATTCGAATATATGATACACATTGTCATTAAAGTCTTTATCACCGTGCACATCTACTGCGATGCGTTCTGTCGAATAACTCTTGACGGACTGGATCCCGCCATATCACACTCGCTGCGCGGAAACCCCAAAACGCCATGCCCATGCGCGTCCTACACATGCAAACGCTCATTCAAATCGTTATCGTCGTGCTGATCTTAAAGTCGAAAGTCGAAACCTTCATCCATCATGATGCTGTCGAGTCCACGCTCGACTCGTTCTTGAGCGATGCCATTGTTGCGCCCGATGAGCGTCTTCGTGACGATTCGGTCGCCATCTCGAATTGCTGCCTGGTGTGCTGGTGCATGATTCTGGAGAGAAGCAAGTCAGCACTTTGCGTGAATACGACGACGCCTGCTGATACACACCTCTGATACGAGTCTCTCGCTTCCTCTGGTTTGGCCAAATCGAATTGGCGAGCGAAGTGGTCGCGGGCTTCAGTGGGCTCAGTGAAGCCGTGCGCTTCGTACGACGCGGATTGTGTGGCGGCGGACATGTTGATGTTGGTGTGTATAGGTCGGTCGATGTATGAATGCTGTGCGACACTGATTCAGGTTGAGATCGAGATCGGAGAAAGTGGTATGGCGATCGAATAGTACGGGTTGGAGAGAGTATCTACGACGGACAGCGGACGATACTAATATGGCAAAACAACAGCAAAGACCCTCGCCTCCAATCAATGAGAAGCGGACAACCTGCGTCAGAAGCGGCTGAGATCTGCACCCATGATGCCGTGTGTGTTGCACGCGCCCCAAAAGTGAGCAAGCGCCCGAGATACGTGACGCAGGGAAGAGGGCCAGGGTCGCAATAGCAGAGCCGCTTGAGCCTGTCCATTGGCTCGATCCGCAGCCTCTCGAACGGGTCATGGCCATCGACGAACCTGAAAGGCATTGATCCGGTCTAGCTTTGATATGACGCAACTTTATTTCGTGTTAAGGTAAGGTAGCTCCGAGACCCTGTGGAGGAATGTGGATGCAGGGTCTCCGCCTTCAACAGCTCTTATTACAACATCACAACAAGGCCACGCTCGAGTATATGGCTCGTCACTGTAGTCTTGGGAGATTGTGGAGTTAGCAGACATCCGACTCACGGTTTCGAGGCCAACAATCAAGTCCTCGCGTGCCCGTGAGCCGCATCGTTGGGTTGCTTTTCACCTTCGGTAATGGACACGGTAAGGTTCGGCTAGCAAGGACTCTCAGCGACTTGGCGATTCCACTTTTTGGCACAGCTCGACGTCAGCGGTTACGCCCCAGTCGTACAAAGACCAACCCAACGGTACCCAGCGACGATCTGATAAAGACGGGGTTGGACGGGATAATGGAGCAAGTTGTTCAGTGTTGACGTTTCCAACGCCTCGGATATGTCCCGGTGGCCCCGTCCGAACGGTGCATAGCCGCAGACTGCCTGGAAAACACTCGTGAGGCTTTCGAGATAGAGTCGCAAACGCATCATGACCGATGACGCTCCTCCGAACACAGATATCGGAGTACACAAGCACATACAAATGGCCTCATGTGTCAGTAAACTCACAGATTGGCAACGCCATGTGGGAGCACGAAAAGTGTGTCCGTAGGATTTTGCGGCTCTCACAAGCAACGAGACCCTGAAAGTGTAAACATCATTCATCCAGTCTATGACCACGCATTAGCGTCATCCGAAACGTTCGATGAACTCATGTTCGCCTTGCGGCTCAAAGCTGACGTCGCCGTTCCAAGGTCGTGGGTCACAAGCATCAAGAGGCGCTATTTCTGTAATTGGTTGTTGCTGGACGGCGAATCAGGGCGAGGTCTAGTCGACGTCGTCGCAATCATAGCCCAGCACATATGGCCCATAGGATGAGTCAGTATCATCCAAAGATATCTCATTCCCAGCATGCTATAGTGGACTTGAAGCCACTCGACAAGCCCCAAGCACATACCAACCATCCTCTCGAGATATTGCCTCCGCTCATGGAACCACTTCTTGCCGCCCGTTTCCTGACTCCCGTCCTTCCAGCGTCATAATCCACATCCTCTCTCCTCCACAGAACGACATCCGGTTTATTGCCTGCCACACTGTTGCGAACCATGCTGCTCAGCATCGTCGATGTCGAGAGTCCCGTCCGATGCAAGACTCCAAATGCACGCGAGGCAGCTGCATCAATGCACGGGGATGCGGATAAGGATACGGAATTGTCATCCCAACCCCTCTTGTGCCATGCGGCTGACCGAATATGCTGGGTGCCCGCAGATGTAGGATTTGGGGTCCACAAACGTTCCGATGGGACGTTGTGCGTGCACTGCGATTATTGCGACAAAAAAACCATGGACCTCTCGACGTGGTTGTGTCGGCGTTCTTGCCGTGGCGTGCATGGATGCATGCGAGCCAGCGTGTGGGTGTCTGTCAGGTCATTCCCCGAGGCAGATACGTTGATCGTGCTGTTGCTTCCATCGACGCATTTGCAGCGTGATCGATATTCAAAAGTCCGGAGTCTCCTGTTCTCGATCCAGATGCGCTTTTTCAACGCTTTTCATCTCCGTCGGTCGGCCCCATGACGACTATAGTCAACGACGGAGTGGACTTTCCTTACCGATGGAGATGACTTGATTCCGGGTTCGGGAAAATGCTTCGGCAGTGAGTGATGAACTCAACAGATGGACAGTGTCGATGGAAGATTAAAGTGCATGTTGTGGTAGTGGTCGCGCGATGAGTGAGAAAGCTCTTCAAGAGGTCGGGTTCGCTCAGTCGTTTCGGATTCGGATTCAGAACTCCGGCGATCTATTAACGTGGCTCAGGTCCCTCCCAGTCCTGGTCTTCCTTATGTGGTTCAAACGCCTCGTACCGAAGCGGAGGACCGACATTGCACAGCCTCTGGCTGATACCAGTAAGACCCGGGTCACGATTCACCCAGCTGACAAAATCATGAATTTCACAGAACCATCCACCCAGCCCACCCGGCTCAAAATTATAGCTCGCCTCACATCGTCCGCTCGCAAAAACACCGTGCCGCTGTCTTGATTCCGCAGACTCCCACAAGCGGCCTTGATACAAGTCCAACTCTGCCGAACATCGCGACCCAAGCTCCTTTCTCTCTCCACCACATCTGTAAGAGGGCCAGATCAATCCCTGCCCGGCGGGCATCCATGGCACGGTTCGGTTTTCTGGTTGAGGCACTTCGCTTTCGTGTGGTCCGTTTCGTCCAAGTGGCACACATCGTAGTTGTTCTTGCATGGCCAGGCCTTCGACGAGTGTTAGCAAGGTCTGGCGCATTGCGTCGTGTTCAAATGGGAAGACATGCATCACTGCAGGGTAGGACGTTGACACCTGGAACTAGTTCCGCGCCGTCAGGGGTGAACTCGCAGTAGCCGGCACTGCCGTACCCGGGGATGCCGAGCTCGTGGACGTCGCATCGCTATGTGCCGCTGTTGTCAGCCATTGACTCCGAGCAGAGTAGGAGAGGGTGGACTTGCGCCGTCGGCCAGTGCAGCCGCGACCATGGTAAAGACCATGGCGACCTGGGAAATCTGCATGATGTTTGATGCGTCCTTGGTGGGATTGAGATGGGGAGAGTTGGTGAATTTGCGGGTTGAGAAGGGAGGAAATGGAAGCGTGCCAGACGCGGAAACGGAGGGTTCATATAGTTCTATCTCTGGTTCCATACTCACGGGATCCTTGGAGAAGACAACGCCAGCCCAATGTCGAGGAACAATCTGGCACCGGCGCACCGCCACCTGTGATTCTTGCGCGCAGAGCTGAAGCTCAGGCGCTCGTGTTCGGATCATCTTCCAGGATATGCCTGCATTCGACACGATGTCCAGGGGTCGTTGCCAGACTGGACTATCGAAACTCTCTCGAGCTCACCCTGCCTTGGAGTCGGCAGTATCATTTTCAAGGACCGATTTCAATTCTTCCTGGGGAATGGGACATGTGACCTTTTGAGTGCAGTGGACTCATGGCCGCTGCAGGCTTTATATCCGTGGTCTCGCTCAAACCGCACTGCGCGACTTGCACCTCATTGGCGTACTTTGGACAGGAGAACGCAGGTAGCCTTCGGGTACAGACTGCTTCTCTGTCGACGGGATGTGCGTTGCCAAACGACAAGTCTCAGACTGCCCTTAAAGGCCAGTGAAAGACGAGCATACGTGCTTGCACTGCAGAGTTCAAGTCTCTGTTCAAGGACCGATTGCGGATGACTGCTACCGGGAGAGCACGTCCAGGACTTGTATGGCGGCACGAAGCAGGAAGGAGGCTCCGTCCTTGGAAAGTTTACCAGTCCTTTCACAACGCCGCGGCTAGTAGCCGTCGGGAATCGTTATCGAAGAAAAAAATCGAGAGATTCACCGACACAAGCTTCGGCATAAGCTTCGATATATGCCTGCACGCACTTGAAATACGATGTCGCAGGCTGACAGGTATGGATGTTCGGATGCCCTTGCCATCGTGTCCTTGCAGCGGGGTTGTGGGAATCGGGAAGCATTGCGGGTAACTTAGAGCAGAAGGTTCAAAATGCGAGGCTTGAACGAACGTCTGACGCTTCTCCTTTTCGCACCTCAACTCGCAAATTCGTACCAAGAGCACAGACGACGCACACGTGCACCTCAGCTTGCATCAAAGAGTCCAAGGACATACCACACGCCCAGGTACAGTGATGTGCCATTCCTCGGACTTGCTCCAACAAGCTGACATCGCGTGCTACATCAGTCATCACCCCTCAACACAATGCTTCTCCGAGTCCTGCTTCTCGCCCTCGCCAGTGGCATCGCAATGGCAAACGTCATACCTGAACTCCAGAACAGAGCCTATGATCATTGTCCGGGAGCCCACGGACCTATTTGCGATGACTGCAGCGCGAAGCTGAATTGCTGCTACTATGGCGGTCATCAGGCGGAGCGGCCAACGGTAAGTCTTCCAAGGCTCGCGACCCTGCCCGAAGCGTTTGTAATATGTTGGAGCTCCAGCTAAACTCTTTAATTTCGCAATCAGGTTTGTGCGAGCGACCCAAAGGGCTGTGGTGTAGGACAGGTGAGTGACAAGCGTTCACCAGATATGACAATCTCCATCGAGGTCGAAGCTGACGTATGTATTGCAGTGCGTTTGCGACTCCAATCACAGCTGTGTGTAGTCGCAACTCTGGCATACATGTGCGCCAACGCTTTGCGAGACGCGGTGTGGGCAGAACGGGGTGAGCCGTTCTATCTTGAGTTTGGATGAGAAGGTGTCTGGGTCAGGAGTGGCGATCTGGGCAGTTTGCGCTGAGCTGGTCTTTCATGGATTCGAGGGAGTCTCGGCGAGTCTAGCGATGTGCTCACTACGTCAATCTATTCACTATTCTTGTGTGGATTCTGTTGCTTCTCAAGCTGCTCATTTCAAGGCGAGTAGAGCTTGGTGTGGCCTTGGGAGGGATTGACGTCCTTCTGTAGCGATCTCGACGGATATTCGAGTGGCAGGCCTTCCCGCGCAGTATGCCGCCGTTCGTGCCTTTGCTGAGTCTTTCAAGCATCGCGATCGTCCTGTGCTGCTGCTTGTAGTCGTCGTTAGTAGCGGTCTCTCATGAAATTGCCGCCAGCGGAATAACGTGGCCTGTCGGGAAATCAATATTCGGACTCAACCTTAACAGAGGAGAGGACGTTCGTCATTCAGGGATGAGGACCCGGTTTACTGCAGGAGAATTGGAAATTGGGTCGCTGAAATTGTACGGTTACTTTGGACCTCGAAGTGTTGCTGGTCGAGATATCATGTCGCAGACTTTGCGCAGTATATGGCGCGCTTCTGTGCCTTGCAGGACTTGAAGTGTGCAATACGCCCGCGGCAGCTCGATTCTATGTACTGCCAGCACGGTTGCGTGATGGCCTTTCGCGAAATTCAGCTCGTGGAGCACTATGACAACGGCCGAGTCTATACGTTGTCTTGGTCGCGGTGCTGTGAGTGAGAGATTGGCGAGAGAAGTCGGCTCCTGGCAGCAGATGGCTAGGGCGACCAACCAAGTACATGCTTTATGGTCTTGCGCCCAGACGGTTGTGGACAAGGCATCGTCCCAGAAGGTTCCATATCGCCAGAGTATAGGTCGCTTAGCCGGCTCAATACTTCCATGTCCGCAGATGCTTTGCGGTGGATCCATGATAGCGCAGCGAAGCAGTCACCTTTCGGCGTTATCCTTCAACCGTTTGTCTCCTGCGTCTTGACATCCTCCATTTTGACGTCTTCCATTTCCACGTCATCATCTTGTCCAGCCGTGCCCGCCCGCAGCGTGAAGCCGCCCTCTGCTTCCTCATCTTTAGCAACATCCTCCACATCTTCCGCCGAAGCCTGACCTTCCACGCCGGCTTTCTCCACCTCTTTGCCTCCGGCCTCCAACAGGTGCTGAACCACATCGTTCTTGTCCGCACGCTCCGCCTCGAACATTGCCAAGTGCCCTGCCGCATTCTTGACCCACATATCCGCGCCGGCTTCAAGCAGGGTCTTCACGACTGGTAGATGTCCGTTGTACGCCGCCCAGTGTAGAGGCGTGTTCCCTTCCTTGTTTCCGTGGTTGATCAATGGAGAAAAACCAGTTTGATCGGCGCCCTCCTCACTCTTGAGCTGAGAAAGCATTGCACTGAGCAGTTCTGACAGTCCGTTGGCCGAGCAGAAGTGTAGAACTGTGTTTCCCGTCTCTGGGTCAATCGCAGCTTCGAGGACGTCCTTCCGGCGACATTGGTACTGTTCTGCGAGCTGTTGGATGCCCGTGTCCAATTCCTGGGTCTCGTTGGCGCGGGTGAAGTACAAGAGGTCGTCAATCTGCTCAAACTCGAGCCGCGGAGGCGTGGAAACGTGCATCGTTGCTGCAGGTTGATATGGAAGAGGATGACAGCAGAGAAGAAGTTTATTAATTCGTAGAAGTTTAGTAAATGTTATAGTTGTTGACGTTCTGAGAATTCGAGAACGTTGCATTACGTGATCCGTGCATAGCGTGAGCACCACTTCTAGCCGGGGAAAGTCTAACCGTTCCTGCATTGTGGTACGATGGATTGATGAACTCCGGGGCTTCACTAGAATTGTTCAAGAGACATAATCCTTCGTTGAACGTCTCTCCACCACATCAACTATTCATGCTCGTACGGCAGATGAGAAGAAGCAGCCAGCTCTCGCAGACTGTCGCCAACAATGCCTTCTCGCCTCCGTGACCGAGGCATCTCAGCATCAGGAGTGGACTTGGCGACAGTCAAGGATCCGTCGACTGATCATACGCGATGGCGACTCGAAGACGACAATGGCCGACAGACCTGGCATTACTTGACATCTGATGAAGATGTCAAGAAGTGGCCTCAATTCACGGCCGACAAATACCACCTTGGCCTCGACACGGTATGCAAAATTGTACTGCCGAGCGGGCAGGAATGTTGATGTACTTTCCAGGGCCTGCCAAACTTTCCCAAAGCCAAAACTCCTCTCGAAGCAGCAGAAAATGGACTCAAGTTCTTCTCCCATCTGCAGCTCCCGTCCGGCCAATGGGCATGCGAATATGGCGGGCCAATGTTCCTCCTCCCGGGCCTGGTCATTACCTGCTACGTGACGAAGATGCCATTGACTCAAGCCGAGCAAACCGAGATCATCCGATACATATTCAGCATCCAAGCCATTGGCGGTAAGAACGATGGCGCGGGTGGTTGGGGATTGCATGTCGAAGGCAACTCCTCCGTGTTCGGCACTGCGATGAACTACACGGCTCTTCGACTGCTTGGAGTGCCTGAATCAGATCCGCGAATGCGCAAAGCACGCCATTGTCTGTACGGTCTTGGAGGCGCCATCAATGGTCCACACTGGGCGAAGTGGTGGCTTTCCGTGCTGGGTGTCATGCAGTGGGACATTGTCAATCCTGTCCCTCCAGAATTCTGGTTACTGCCGGATTGGATTCCAATCTCACCCTGGCGCTGGTGGATCCATATGCGTCAGGTCTACTTACCGATGAGCTACATCTGGTCGAAGCAGTGGTCTTATCCCAAGGCCGACTCAGATCCACTTATTCGAGCACTGCGACAGGAATTGTTCACCGCGCCTCACGAGGAGATTGCTTGGTCGAGATATCGAAATGCCATCAGTCCGGCGGACAACTACCATCCAAAGACTTGGGTGTTGAACCTCATCAACTGGATTCTGGTATTGATATGGATCCCATTCCTGAGAACCAACTACCTGATCAAGAAGGCCGAGGCATTCGCGTGGAAGCTGATTCAAATCGAGGATGCCAATACCGACTATGCTTGCCTGGCTCCGGTGAACGCACCTATGAACTTGCTGGCTTGCTTCATCACCGAGGGACCAGACGCCAAGTCCGTGCACGAACATCGGAGACGTCTCGCGGACTACCTGTTCATGTCGCAGAATGGCATGATGGCGAACGGGACGAACGGCGTGCAGAATTGGGATACTGCCTTCCTGATCCAAGCGGTCGTCGAGTCGGGTCTGGCGCACAAGCCGGAGCACAAGAAGACACTCCTCAAAGCGATGGAATTCCTGGAGAACCAGCAATTCCTAGAGCACGTCCAAGGATACGAGACCTCAAAGCTATACTCCGACCCTCCCACCTCCAAAGTCGGACCAGAATTCGGGTACCGCCATCCCCGCCGCGGCGCCTGGGGTTTCAGCAACCGCACACAAGGCTACACCGTCTCAGACTGCACCGCCGAAGCTGTCAAATCAACAATGATGCTCCAAACCATGCCCGACCTCAAAGATTCCACCAAGAAAGCCTACCCGCAAATCCTCTCCGATCAACGCATCAAATGGGCTATTGACATTCTCCTCACCATGCAGAACAAGAACGGTTCCTGTAGTTCTTACGAACTCCAGCGTGGAAGCGAGTATCTGGAATACCTCAACGCGGCGGAAGTCTTCGGCCGCATCATGGTCGAGTATGGATATCCCGAGTGCACGACCGCTTGCGTGACGACCCTCCACCTCTTCCAGGAAAAATACCCCTCCTACCGCACAAAAGAAATCGACGTCTTCATCCGCCGCGCGGTGGAGTGGATCCGTTCCGATCAGCGCCCTGATGGATCGTGGTATGGAAGTTGGGCCATCTGCTTCACGTACGCGGGTATGTTCGCGTTGGAAAGTCTACGAACACAAGGAGAGACGTATGCGAATAGTGAGAGAGTACGGAGAGCGTGTCAGTTCTTCTTGGACCGTGTCAACGAAGATGGAGGCTGGGGCGAGTCGTATAAGAGCTGCGAGACGGGAACGTGGAGTCCGCATCCGCAAGGGTCGCAGGTGGTGCAGACGGCTTGGGTGAGTATCTGACTATGTGGAGGTGATGGAGTGGCTTTGCTGACTGAAGGGTGGTGCAGGTCATCATCGCATTACTGGAAGCTGAATTCCCGGAGCGGGAACCGATTGAGCGGGCGGTGCGGTTGTTGATGCAGCGACAGCAGGCGAATGGAGAGTGGTTGCAGGAGGGGATTGAGGGGGTGTTCAATAAGAGCTGGTGAGTTTTTTTGTGCGACCTTGCAGTTTTGGTGGGAATGTGGGGTCACTGACGTTTTGAACAGCATGATTTCCTACCCGAACTACAAGTTTATCTTTCCGATCAAGGCGCTGGGCATGTTTGGGAGGAAGTATGGGGATGTGCGGATTAATAATGGAACGGTTTGAGGAGGGGAGAGAGGTGTGTGATTGGAATTGGCATATATTTCAAGATGTATCATGCCAACGACAGCAACTCGAGACGAACGCTGCTCGAAGAGGTGCAATCGAAACTGCATATATTCCACGAGTATTGCGAACACCAGCAACTCGAGACGAACGCTACCCTCTCATGCATACTGGGCCAAGACATCCCGTCTCCCAAGACCTACCTTACCCGAACGCGAGTCCCTCCGCTCCTCTTGAACGTTCATGCAATGCACAGCCGTGCTGCGTGCTCGGATAGCTTGCGTGCATGCATGCATGCATGCATGCATGGCACCACGACGCACGAGCGGCCACTCGTCGGCGGCCCCGTTGCCTTGCTTTGCGGATAGATTGTTCTCGCTGCCTCGCCTCGCACTCCCTCGGGCGGTGCAGACATGATGATGATGATGATGATGATG
>AFIV01000157.1:0-110620 GCA_000223765.2 Zymoseptoria ardabiliae STIR04_1.1.2 | reverse complement strand
ACCTTATCTTAGTTATTACTAGAGCTATATAGCGTATCTACTTATAACTTAGTCTACGGCTACGAGCTAACGACGTAGGGGTAGAAGGGCGGCGGCGGCGACGAGAAGGCGCTAGCGTTTAATATAACGGTAGTAGTAAGGTTCTATTATTTCCTTCTTCTTCTACCTTATCCTTATCCTTAATATTAATATCCGGTCGCGCGCGCTTACTAGTTATTACTACTCGCTAATAGAACGGATAGTTCTACTTCTACCTACGACTTCTACGTCCTTATTAACCGCGTCCTTATTAACCGCGTTACTACGAGCGATATTATCCTCCTCTTCCTCTTCGATTCGACTTAATCTAGCGTCTACCGCTCTACCTCTACCTCTACGACCTCTACGACCTCCTAGCCTTAACGCGTTAATAGCTTCCTCGACAATACGCGTACGAACGACCTTCCGTAGTAAGCGACGAGTAGGGCTAACTAGGTTTAGTAGAGAATACGCGTACTAAACTATAGTACGAGGGCTCTCTATACGTCCTAAAACCGAGGGTAGCTTATGTTATAATATAGGTCTATATATAGGTTATAGGTAACCGATGTCGGTCTACTAGTATATAAGTTATTAAGAGGTAGTTAGATTCTTTTATTAATCTAATAGCTTATAATCTTTAATAGGTTATAAGCCCGGACAGTGCTTCTACGGCATTAATTACTAAAAATATATATATTATAATAATTATAAGCCTACCGAATAAATCGAATATAAACGTTAATCGATAAACATTAAGTAGTATTATTACCTAGAGCTTTTTAAAACTTCTATATATTACTTCTATAGCTCGTTATAGGACGTATACTAAACCCTCGATATGTTTCTTTATAGGAACTCGTCTACGCGACGCAAAATAATTACGGTATTTAAAGGTATAATACTATTAATTTTAAAAACCTAATTTATAGTTACGTAGTATAAAACGAGGACGAGGACGAGGACGAAGATAATTAAAGCGATTAAAGTAACTACGAACGACTCGATACGATAACTTTTATACGAATACCGGTTACTCGGTAGGGATATATTATAAAAATTTTAAACCTAATTTTCGATTAAATTAATTAGACATTAACGACATAGGGTCTCTAACTTCTCTAATCCTAGGAAAAAACCTCTTACCTACTATTAACTACGACCGACTCGATAGCTAAACTACCGCCTAACGAAAGTACCGCGATAAGAAGAAAGAACAAAAACGATAAGCTACTACTACCGCTAAACGAACGCGAGAAAACTAACGACGACTTAAAGTATAACGATAAACTACTCTTACTTAGAAACAATAAAGGACTATAATTACTTTAACTACCGATATATCTATACCGGCTAAGCTATCTACTATTAAACTAAAGACGAAGAAGCCTAAAGACAAAACAAAGAAACGTAAAAAGCGTACATTAAAACGCGCTAAACGACTACCTTAGACTAAGGTAAACTCGGTCCTAGAGATAACTAGTAAAAACAACGACGAGAACGAAGAAGAAGAAGAGGACCTATACGGTACGACCTCGAGCGACGAGTCTAATACGCGAGATATTAAGGTTAAACTAACTTTATAAACGCCCTTACTAATTATTAACGAGACGACTCGACGCTTTAGCGCTACCCCGATTAACGACATTATCTATACGTCTATAATACTACTAAAAAGACAACTAGCGCGTACGAGTATAAGTATAAGTAGGAGCGCTCTAAATACTTCCTCGCGAGCTATTATATCCTCCTCGTAGAAATACCGATAAGCGAAGTAAAAGGCGGCACTCGATTAGAAGAACTTTACTACGGTAAAGAAGTTAAGAAACTCGGATAACTATACCGATTAGTATAACTTACTTAAAATTATATACCTTTAAGCGGGTCTCTCGGACTTCTTCTTAGGACTCGAACCCGAGCTATAGCCTATCGAGAGCAATAATATTAATAATATTAATAATTATATACTCGAATTAGCTAACTAGTAAGGGAAGAATAAGTCGCTACTCGGTTTTATTTAATCCTTATACGAGTAGTATATATAGGATAAAGTCGTTTAGTATATAAAAGCTTATAATACGCTATTAATTCTCGACATCGAGTATATAAACACTAGTAGTAACATTACGTAAGAGCGGTTTAATAACCTCCTTAATTATAACTTCGGACTCGCGAAAGATTTTCCTAAATTTCTTCGTAAATTTAATAAGAAATATAGCGATCTATATCGCTTACGGGGGGATATTAACTAGAGCGGTAAGAACATAAAGTATTTCTTCTTCGAAAGAGTACTAGTAGATTACTTCGCTAACTTCCTACGATTAATCGTATTAACCTTTATAATCGCTAGATACGGTAGATAAGGATCCGGTCGTAACCTAACTTTCGAAGAAATAGCCTCTCGCGCCGAGGACTACTAGACTAGTATCTCTCGAAACGACGCGATAAAGGATTTAATTAAGAGCCGCTTATTTACTACCTATAATCCTATAAAGAGAAAATTTAATAGTTAAGGAGAACCCCGACTTAGTTAACTTATTAGCGACCTAAATACTAAGTATTAATAGAAAGGTTACGAGAAGTATAATTATACGAACGGTATATATTAGAAATAGAACAACGAAGAGTACTAGAAGATAAAGAAGTAGCGTATACTAGAGGGTACGTAGCGCGATAATAAGCTAAGGGCGACTAGGTTAAATTCGACTAGTATTTACCCTTAGCGACGCATATACCTTATATAGGGCGACCCTACTAACGAAGTACCGATAGGAACTAATATTAATACTAGCGTCGGAATAGCTACGAAATTAACCGGTAACTTTACGAAGAATACGGTGATATTTAGCGATAATAGCTAACTAGCGGACCTCCGACCTAAATAATCGATAATCTTCCTATTAAATTTATACTCTACTTTTATTACGTATTATAAGACGGTAAAAGAAGTTAAGCTAAATATTATACCGGTAAAGATTAAGGAATTTACGTTAAAGGAAGATAACTAGATTGTCGATATAGGCTCGGAGGAACATATCTATAATAACCTTACGTATCTCGAGGACTATTAAGAACTCGCTAAACCTATTAGGATTATTAGCGCTAGTACTAGTTTTTAAATACTCGGTGTTAGAAAGGTAACCCTAATAGTTACTTATCTAGGGGGAGTATAAAGGATAGTACTATCGAAAGCGTACTACGTACCTTAAATAGGGGTTAATTTACTATTAGTCGTACGACTAACTACCGAGGAAACTAGCTTCTCTATAATTAAAGGATCGTATACCTTTACGTTCCTAAAAACTAGATAAGTTATCTATACTAGTACGTAGTACGGGCATCTCTAGAAACTAGACGTCTCGATCGTACGCTCGTTTCTCTCTACCTAGGCTAATAGATTACCGGACGATTACTTTACTTCCGCGTTCTTTAACGCGAGGACCTTAAATCGATTACCTATTTATGTTTAGTATTAAAGGATAGGATATATAGGTATCTCTATCCTACGAGGCTACCTAGATCGACTAGGTATTAACTATATTAATAGAGATTTTATCTATAAGTCCTACCGACGTATAAAAGCGAAGTAAAGGTTCCCTAAATTAGAGCCTATACGAGAAATAGAACGATACGTAAAGATATATATAGACTTAGGAGGATACCTTCCGGACTCTCGTAGTAGAGAAAGATACTACCTTCTAATAGTCGATAACTTTACCCGATACTCCTAGATATATACGCTAAAATCGAAGTAAGCCGATAAAGTCTACTAATATTATCGAGACTTCGAACGGTAAATAGCTATAAAAGGCTAGGTAATTAAGGCGATTCGCGCGGATAGTAGCTTAGAGTTTACCGATATTATAACTAATACTACGCGAGCCTACGGCATCGAATTTACGATCTCCTTACTATACGAACCGTCGTAAAATAGAGTTATCGAGCGTAAGTACTAAACGCTATAGAACATTATTCGATATATAAAATAGGACGGCGCTCTTTAAAATAAAATATAGCCTAAATTGCTAAAGGCCGTAATATTTATTAATAATAGGTTACCGACCTTATCGCTAAAAAATATAAAAATACCGTACGAAGCGCTAACTAGTAATATACCGGAAATCGACTAGATTCGAAGAGTTAGCTATCGCGCGTATAAACTTGTTCTAAAGAGAAAATTCCCGAAGAAATATAATAAACGCGTATATTTACGAATACTAGTTAGTTTCGAGGGAACGAATCTCTTTCGCCTATAGGACCCTATTACTAGAAAAGTCGAGCGAGCGCGAGAAGTACTTTTCGATAAAGACGTAAGACTTAACGCTACTACGCTTAAAATACTAGTATAATTACTACCCCTCTCGGTAAACCTCGATGCGCCTAACTACCCCGAAGATATTATTCCTAATATTACCGAGAACTACCTACCTAGTTTCCCTAAGTAGTAGGCTATACGGCTTAAGGGGGAGAAATATAGGCGTCTACTAAACGACATTCTTTTTAATCCTATTTAGCCTATACTAACGCTAACTCCTATAAATAGACTAATACTAATTTAAGTACTAATAAACCCTCGACTCCCCCTAATACGCGAATAGGTACTAATAGTTAACTTTATATATACCGGTACTCGATTAGCGAATTTAGTATTAATTTTTTATATAGTAAAGCGAGGAGATATAGACCTAGTTCTTAAAATTAAGATCGAGTACGAGAGCGACCCTATTATAATAGAACACTAACCGAGCGATAAAGAAGATAAATTACTTATAACTATAGTATAACTATCGGAGAGCGACCCTATCGTACTAAAGACTATCTACGAGGCGAAGTTATCCCTATACTACCGATAATAGAATATAGCGGTTAACGAAGAGATAAAATCGCTAAAAGACAACGATACCTAGGAGATAGTCGACGAAGGTACGGTTACCGTACTAATCCTATTAGGGAAATAGGTCTTTACCCTAAAACGAGGTATCGATAGTTCGATTAAAAGATTTAAGGTACGATAGGTCGTCTACGGTTTCGAACAACGCGAGGGAATTAACTTCTCCGAGACGTTCGCTACGGTCGTTAAACTAATAAGCTATCGAATTATATTCGTACTCGTAGTAAAGAACGGGTAGTATATCTATTAAATAGACGTTAAAATAGCGTTCCTCTACGGCAAAATTAATACGGAGATTTACGTTAAACTACTACCTAGCTTCGAGATTAAGGAAAAAGTATATAAACTAAAGAAAGCGCTCTACGGACTAAAGTAAGTACCGAGGATATAGTATTAAACATTAACGACTACTTTACGAGAGTTAGGCTACGAACCCTACCCGTATAATTATACGGTCTTTAAGAAGGGATTAATATTAATCCTCGCCTACGTCGATAACCTACTAATCGTAGGACCTAACCTTAAATAGATTAACTAATTAAAGGAAGACCTATTAAAACGCTTCTAAATAAAGGATATAGGAGAATATAAATTCTTCCTTAGAATTAGTATTAAACGGTTAAAGGGTAAGATTCGACTAACGTAAATAGCGCTCTTTAAGGCTATAATAGAGAAATTCGGACTCGTAGACGCTAACCCTACTATAACACTATATGTCTCGAAGAATAGATAGGAGCCTATACCCGATAGAGAAATCGCGATAGACGTATAACTTCGATATATTCTCGGTACCCTAGACTACGGACTAGAATACGGAGGAGGTAACGATGTTCTTAGATTTAGTAACGTAGAATACGCCGGCGATAGATCTAATAGTAAATCTATCGGTAGCTACGTATTTACTATTAGTAGAACCGTAGTTAGCTAGAGATATAAGAAATAAACGACTATTACGCTATCGACGGCGGAAGCTAAGTATACCGCACTTTACTATACTATAAAAGAGGCCGTATAGTTAAAGAATATACTAGATTTCCTCGGATACCCGTAAGAGGTAATAAAACTAAAGGTTAATAACTAAAGTACTATTCGTATTACGAACAACCCCGAAATATACGAAAGGACTAAATATATTCGTAACGAAAGGACTAAATATATTCGTATCTAATTTTATTATACTCGTTAATTAGTTAATAAGAAACTTATTCGAATCGATTATATCCCTAGATACTTTAATACCTCCGATATCTTTACTAAGGTACTAGATAAGAGGACCTTCGAATTTTATACGCGCGGACTCGGGATTACTAGACTAGATCCGGATAGGATTTCTAAGGTAAAGAAGGGCGGTAAAGGAGTAAAAGTACTATTCGCGCGGTTAAACATCGGTATAGAGAGATATACCTTCCCTAGTAATTACGCTACTTAAAATCTCTTTAATAACCTAGTAACCGTCTTTAAAAAGTACCTATATACGCGAAAACTTATATACTAACTTATACCTAAGTAACTAAACTAATATAACTATAGAGACCCTATAATACGGAGATATAGTTCGCTAGTAAGAATATATATCTCTCTACTATACTTTAATAAGGGAAAATCGCGGCGAGTTGCCGCTTAATATAGGTACGAACTACTATGACTAGAGAGTACTTTACTACGTTACTAGACTCCTTATCGGAGAAGTCCGTTTCCTTTAGCCTAGTATACTTACTAGAATACCGATACTAGAACTAGATCTCTCGAATCGCTAGACCTAGATAAACGGAATTACCGACATTACCTAACGACTTAGCCCTTACTTTCTAAAGGTCCTTACTAATCCGGAAGAATTCCCGTAAGAAGTTCCTATACTAATTATAATCTTTACTAGGGACTATACCTATAACCGACGGGACTAGTAGATTACCTTATAGGTTTAAACTAATATTAATAGAGGGTTATAGTTAAGAGGTATACGGCGAGAAGTTCGGAGGATTCTAAGGTCGTAAAGGACAGGTAGCTATACTCTTTTTCCCTTAAAGTTAACCGAGGTTTTAACGAGGTAGTAGGATATTAGGCGTTATAGTATTAGCGTTATTAATTACGACCGACTGTCGGTTAAGGGGGAGTGTTATAATGTAGGTCTATACATAGGTTATAGGTAACCGATGTCGGTCTACTAGCACACAAGTCATTAAGAGGTAGTTAGATTCTTTCATCAATCTAATGGCTCATAATCTTTAACAGCTCATTCTTTATTGCGAGCGTTCTAGTTGGCCGAAGAAAACCCATCACAGGGTCCTTACCTCACGTCGTCACAGCCACCCTTTTCTCAGATGCGCACAGCTTGAGACACGTCCGACTGGAAACCAGACGATTACTCGTCAAAGAGCCATTTTCTGGCAGCGTGGGATCCACGTAGTCTTCCAGTTTCGGGGCTGTGTGCGTCGACTGGGGACTCCGAGGCTCCGTGACAGGGAACCTCAAGACGAAAGCTCAGGCCGGGAAGGTTCGGGTCGGATTTAAAAGGCCAGATCGTGTCAGCTGAATATGCGCAGCCTCCTCTTCATCCGGGATTCTCAAGACAGTGACGCGGAGCTCTAAGGTCGTGAGCATCGATCCGAAGCGCAGAGAAGCACCCCTTGTAGGTTCCCTAGGATCAGTGACAGGGGAGCTCAAGTCACGGCGCAGTGAAGCGGGTCTTCGCGGCAAGCTCGGGGAAGGGAAGGTCGTTGATTCCAGTTGGGACTTCGATGCCATGGAGGGAGAAAGCTATGGGTAAGGAGGCGGAGTCAGCGAGAAAAGCTTAGGGACCTGGGAAGCTCAAGGACTCCCGCACTCGTCGACGTCACGCCATCGGGGCCTTCCTCACTTGCTGCGCCACTTCAAGGTTGGGCTGCGGTTACACATTGCGAGATCCTGGGGCTTCGCGATTCGCCTGTTGATCCGGGCTTTGGGTCATTGGCAATCGAATCAGCAAGTCCTCCTTTCAGCTTTTCTGCAGACCTGGTGTGATTCGCATTGTCTAATTTGCAAGAGCAAAGACATTTCATATCGATACGGACTTCGGCCTTGAGTTCCCATCACGCCATGCGCGTACGCAGCAGTCTACAGCTCCTCCAGCCCATCGTAGGATGCGTGTTCTGTTTTACCCTGACTCTGTGTCATGGAGCCCGGAAGGACAACGATTTCCATGCCCTCATGGACCATGCAGATGAAAAGCTCGCAGAATTACTCACACGTCAAACTACATCGTTTGCAGACACGGTCGCGGCTTATCGACAGCGCCGGCACCGAGCGCCGCCTCATGGATTCGAGGACTGGTACAAGCTCGCCCAACGCTACAACGCGACTTTGATCGAGGATTTTTTCGACCCCATCTACGAGGATTTGAGCCAATACGCCCATCTTGATCCAGCGTATCTCAGGATATATGCAGATCAAGTAGCAAAGTCTTCACCTGGTCTGGTCAATGGAGTTTTCATAGAACGCGGACAGACCTCATCGAACTGCATACTCGGCCAGTACCCTTGCTTCGAGTTCGAACAGATGCTGGCTACCATTTCGACCTGGCTGCCTGACATGAGCATTCCCAAGAACAGTAACTCTTCGCCTCGGATTTGGATTCCACACGGCGACCCCAACGATACTTATTTGATTTCTGGCCCGACAGCGCCATTCGGCAAAATATTCTCAAGGCGGGATAAACCAAGAATAACGGCATCTGACGCTTGTCCCCCTACCTCGCCACTGCGCCGCGCCTTGTCTCGCAAAGATTCTGAACAGTCTTATGCGTCAACCTTGGATACGTCCAGCAGGTACGATGACATTTGCGCGCAGCCATCACTTCTAGAGAAACACGGAGCACTTGTCGCACCACTCCGCAGAAGTATCACCCGAAACTTGGTGCCATTGTTCGCGCCGGCTCGTTTGAGCATCGAGACAGCGATACGTTATCCAGACACCATATACTGGGTACAGGATCCTGACTACCATCTTGGAAGTACGAGTACAGGGCAGACTCCGTGGACGCAGAAAGCGAACAAAATCTTCTGGCGCGGCACGAATACTGGTGGTGCCCATGGTCCCAAAACATGGCAGCACTTCCATCGCCATCGCTTCGTTGCATTGACCAATGTGACCTACATCCGTGCCGTGCAAGCTAGCCTCGAGAGCAACTGGGCCGGTCTCGATCTTTCCCAGGTGTCTATTGCCGAGAGACTTGCAGAACAGTATGCGGACATTGGTTTCAGTGGAATCATGTGTCGTGATGACCGCTTCCAGTGGCTCAACCGTCCTTGCTCGTACCTGGATACACATTTCAGCCCAGTGCCATGGGTTCCCCTCAGGCAAGTGCTTTCGAAATACCGCTATTTGGTGGACGTGGACGGACACAGCTTCAGCGGGCGTTTTCACGCAATGCTGCTGTCAAATTCTGTCGTGTTCAAAGCAACTCTGTATCGCGAGTGGCATGACGCTCGCCTTATACCGTGGCTACATTTTGTGCCCATCTCTCAGGACTTTGGACTCGACATATGGAAAGCGTTGGACTTTTTCCTGAACAACGAGGATCGAGCCATACATATAGCTAATACGTCCAGAACATGGGCATTGCGAGTTCTGCGGCGAGAAGACATGGAGCTGTATCTACTGCGACTGCTACTAGAGTGGGCACGGATGATAAAAGCTCGTTGAAGCCCACCATTCCTATCGCTGCTGAATACCTTCCTGTTGAAATCTTAAACGCCACACCGGCAGTCTAGTACAGGCGGAAGCTGCAAAGTGCTGCGACAGCAAGCTCATTGTGAAAGCTCGCCAGGTGAGCAGCACATGACAATCCACGTATCGTCTGGTCATCTTTGCCATAGATTATGACCTCCGGCCAGAGGAAGATGACATTGATGCCATCTCCAGCCAACAAAGCCAAAGCCAAAGCTTAGCGATATTCAGATGCTGAGTACGAGCCGAAGCAACTAGCTCGCTGGGTTAATCACACACTGGAGCAATGGACATATTCAGCAGTGTGTAAACCGTTGGTATAGATGTACTATTTGGCCGGATAGGCACAAAGATTGCATCAACAAACGAAATGCATCAAACGAACGTCATCAAGCGAATTCCCTAATCCATCGAATGGTTCCAACAAAAGATTCCTCAAGCGAGGGCGACAACCCAACCGATCTGCGGCAAAATCCTTCACCGCTCCACCCACAAAGTTCAGTGCCTTTCTCAATCTTCCAACACTTTCATCCTGCAGCGGCATGCATCGATCGATGTGTGTTGTTCCAAGAACAGCCGAGGTCGAGATTGCGCGTGCCGACATCGAGATATCTCGTTGCAGGAGAGTATTGTTGATCTGTCGGATCACTCATCCTTCTCGCCGGTCTCTTGGAAGACGTCGCTGCACCAGTCATCGCCGTAGGGACAGTCTCCGCCGCCGCGTTTGTTGACCTTCTTGGGGGCGGCTAAACCAGATAAAGGGTCAGCACAGGCGAAAATGATGATTCAAAGAAGGACTGAGACAGACCATCGCGTTCCTCGCGGGAGGATGCAATTGCAAGAGTGGCGAAGAGGGAAGCGATGATGATGGAGAACTTCATTGTTGTGGTAGGCTTGGTAGGCTTGAACCGTGGTCTTGATGCTGTCTGGGCTTGAGCTTGGTAGAGTTGAACGGTGGGTCTTCTGGAAATGACTCTGATTGAGAAGCAGAAAGAGTCTCGGGCCTTCAACGCTCTCTTATCCTGCTCCTTGCACAGCCTCAATGATCGTACATACCGTTGCAGGTGACGTGTCGTCCCGATCGCGAAAGCAATCGAGCTTGCACTGCCTCGTGCTAGGACTCGAGCTACATATCCGCCGTCACCCATATCGTGTCTGATTGTCGAGGGGTTCCTTGATCGTGCTCCTAGTTTTGGAAGGCTGTGCAAGCAGTCAATCCATCAGCACTTCACCACGATCATGGCCGCTATTCAACCTGAACAATCGCACCGCACACTGGTGAAGGGCATACGTTGAATCTCAACGGACGTGTTCTATGGCCAATATGTTAACAACAAATGTTTTTGGTTATAGAGGCGACACGAGCTCGCTCGAGGCAAATCCACGGGCTACGGGTCAATAACCCGTCGACGACAAGAAGGCTGAGCAAGATGCAAAAGCTGCAGATAAGACCAGGTAGGTGCACCTCATCGATGTACAGGTGACGTTCAGCGGAGCCTCCGGCTATGATCGAGGTACTCCGGCTGTTATGCACTGCGGACGGATGCTTCTACTTTCCGAACTTCCGATGTATCCACGCTGGGAGTACCACCGACACTTCCGAGCCGAAACGAGTTCGAAAAGTTGCCGATACTTGCCCGAAGAAGGCATCTTTTACGTTGTCGACGTGGCACTGCTTCTCGTATGCAGTTCTAGACTGTACTGTGCCTTGGCTGTCCGCCCCAGCTCTCTTCACCCTTACCTTGCCTGAGCTCTCCCGTAGCATTCCGAGCAGTCAACGTGTGCGATCGGGAGGACAATCCGCCAGCCATCCGATCTCTCGGATCGCCGGGAGTTTGATCGTTCGAGTACTGGATCTGACTGCCAGCGGATGCACCATTTTGTCGCAATCTTGCAAGCGGAAACAGCACGCTCAGGGGGTAGATCTTTCGTCGGAAAGGCCTTTGCGTGGCTCTTGACTCTTCGAAGCACTGTTTATGATCCTCATGCTTGCGTTCCATCTCGGCGTCCTGCGTCCATCGGACCTTGCGAATGAGTGTTTTCGATTGGCGTGTCATTTCGCGGGAGCGGTTTGGCGAGAGCGTGGCAAGTTGCAATGGAGTCGAAGAAACAATGCGCATTCGTCAGCAGCGTATTCGTAAAGCTCGGATCTTTGTCTTGGCCACAACGTCGACTTTTCCACTTGAAGATCCCCAACAACATCACCACTCCCACAGAATCAAAGCACAGATCACCATCGCACCGCCCTGTCGACAGAAAACAAGACGAGTGTAGCTGGACGGTACAGCTGCGCACCTCATGATCGCCAATGCCGCTCCTAGCGCCCGAAGATGGCGGTACAAACTCTTCATTCGAATACGAATACGCCTTGTGTTTCACGGACCGTATGAATGGGCCAATATGAATGCAACGGATCGCTCGGTGTGTCCACAGCCTTAGCCAATGCATACATAAACAAGGATAGCGTAAGGTCGCTTTCATCCATCTTCCAATCCTCCGTCACTCACTCGACTCTCGATCGCGGTCCATTCCGAACATACTATCCATTGTCTCGCGCTCCACATCGATATCATGAACGCTGCTGCTGAAGACGGGCGCTGACTCGGTCTGCCATACCACCCAAACGCCGCTGCAGCCATAATCTTTATTGCGACATTTGCACTGGCAACTCTCGGCCATATCGGACACTTATTATGGCTGCGGACCTGGTACTGCATTCCACTTCTCATCGGTTGCACCAGTAAGTACAATGACAACCCACATGACCGCTTCTTGCGTTGGCTGATCTCCTCAAAGTGGAAACATTCGGATACTGCGGCCGATTCTGGCTCTACGAATCACCGACAAACTTCAAGGCCTACGTCCTCTACGACCTTCTGGTGCTCCCTGCTCCGGTCTTCCTCGCAGCTACCATCTACATGTCTCTGAGCCGGATTATCGTGGCTTTGGGTGCACAAGACCTCTCCCCGATACGACCGGCGAGGATGTCCAAGTGGTTCATCTTCGGCGACGTAGTCTGCTTCTTTATACAGCTCGCGGGAGCGGGCATGGGCGTCACGACCAGCCGCAACATCCAGAAGATCGGCGCAAAAGTGGTGGTCGTAGGTCTGGTGTTCCAGATCCTCGTCTTCGCGCTAAGCATCAGTGCGACGGTAACCTTTTATCGACGCTACGAGTCGCAGGTCGGATCTGGTTCCAGGCCGCTCAAATGGAGAAGATATTTGATCTCACTCCTGACTGCCAGCGCTTGCATCGTCCTCCGCAATATCGTACGAGGAATCGAGCACGCTCAAGGTTCAGACGGCTCCATTGCGTCGCACGAGGTTTTTGTGTACCTCTTCGATGCACTGTTGATGCTTTGCGTGGTGGTTCTCATGCTGGCAGTTCATTCCGGCTACTTTCAGCGATCGTCGCAGCGAAGGTCGGCTGTGGATGTCGAAAGGAACAGCATCATCACGATCGGCACCAGCCTCATGCGGGAGCTAACACTCAAGGGCCATCGACCAAGGCCGTGCTCTTATCCGAGAGAGCGGGATTGAACAGGGAGAGCATGCGCATCTGATTCCTTTCTGGCGTCCATACGACTGAGAATAAATGCGGCAAGGTGGCATAGGGTTCGTTCTGACAGTCTAGTCGATACTGAGATCCGCCTCTGTATGTCTCAACGGCAGTCGTCGGAGTCAAAGTCGCCGGGATGATGTCTAGAAGCCAGACATCCGCATTCAGAATCGCGGATGAACCATTGGTGCTGCTGTGTTCGATATTTTGCTGGATACCACAACTGAACCGACCGCTTCGATTTCCTGCCTTGCTTCTCCTCCGTCTGAGGCTCTGTCTGCTGCGCATCTCTTCCGAAAATCAGACTGCGAGTCAACTGAGCATACTGCTTCTGGCTGGCAGCAGTGACAAGGCTACTGAAGGTCAGGAGCCGCACGGCAGCAGCGTTCTGAAGCTCACGATGCGGACAAGGGTAGTACATACACGAACGACATTCATTCCCGGCGATATCTCTCGCCATACCATCCCCACCACACCTTCGTGCATGCCAGCCACTGCCAACCCAGCATAACCACCTTAGCAGTATCTACCATTCCCAAAAAGACGCCATGCTATGCTTCAAAACACTCCTCCTATCAACACAAAGTCCTGTGCATCCAACCATTCCTTTCCCATAAAATATGTCCTGTTTTCCCGTGCTTGCTCAATTGACAAAGGAAAATTCATACATCTCAATCTTCCATCGAGCATTTCATTCATCACCTCGCTCCACCATCCACACCACCGACCCCTCTCCTCTTAACCTTCTGGAGCACCCTCCCTCCGCCGGCAGCATCACGCGGCGGCGGGACGTGCGTGGGAGTATGGTCCGCTGTACCGGAGGTGGCACTCCCAGCATCGCTCGCGCTGCTAGCCGCCGAGCTTCTTCCTGCCGCCAAACCGAGTCGGCTGGCAGGTCGTCTCATGGGCGGCGCACCCATATTGGAACTCGATGTTGCCGATGTCGACGGCAAATGTCGAGTAGAACCTCGCAGGGCTGCGTTTCCAGTATTCCATCCGACACTGCTATCGCGGCTGGCAGGCCTACTAGGACTGCGCTGCGCGTGCAAGTAAGGGGTGTTCCTGGCGTTCGCCGCGGCAGAAGGCGTCATGCCAGATGTCAGACTGACCGCAGAGGTGTTGGGGAGCAGATCAAAGTAGCCTATCCCATTGATGCCGGTCCTGATACTGCTCGAGCCCGCGCCGGAATGGCCACGTTCGCGGGCAGGCGTGCTGTTGGTCGAGAAAGACGACTGAGATAGCAGAGGCGACAGACTGCCGCCCAAACCAGAACCACTGGAACTCATCCTCCGCATTCCTACGTTCGCATGCGCGCTGCCGTTCCTGGAAGGATGTCCGATACTGGAGTTCGCAAGTTCTGCGCCCGCGGCTTGCATGGCAAAGTCACTACTCCGGACAAGATCTCCAGCCATTTCGCGGACCAAGATTGCCGGGTCACGAACAGCTAGTGCACGTACAGCTTCCAGTAGTCCGTATCGTTCGAGAAGAGATCCCTCGACTTGCCCTTCCATGCCCGAGACATTCTCGCTGGCGTCGCAGATACTTCGAATCACCCTCAGGAGGTTCAGCCGGACTAAAGCCTTCTTGCTGTGGAGCTTCACTCCAGATCGTTCAAAGAGGCTCCGATGCGCCAAGCTCGCCGCAACGGCAGGACTCAGGCGAAGCAGCTTCTGCAGAGGTTCCAAGAGATTTTCGAACGCATCGGCCTTGGCAGTGTTGAAGCAGGATACCATGGCCGAGGCGAAACTCGTCGATGAGGTCTTGCCCCTGCCCGCGTTCGCGCGAACGTCTTCGTCGTCCAAGATGAGGAATTCCTCCACTTTGGCGGTCTCTTCGAGTGCCCATACGAAAATTGCATCGAGCGCCGTGACAGCCCAGTACGGCTCCGCCAGCAGACTGACGTAGAACTGCAGACCTTTGTTCTGCCACAAGATCTTCCTGCCCACTTTCCCCGAATGAGCCATATCACACAGAATCGGGAGTGCGAATTCCTTCAAAGGTCGCTCAGTCTGAACAATTCGCTGCAGCAGCGGTATGACTCCAGAAAGCGCCGCATCCTCCTGCCTCGGTTTGGACAGACGGCAAAGATTGAACATGGTGTTGAGGACCTGGTTGGAGATATCCCGGAAGTAAGCTCCCTGCGAGGAAGCCGGAGAAGCAAGGATAGATTGGAGCAGATCCGTCAGAACCTCAATCGCGTTGCTGTTCTGCAGAGCGTCCAGAGTCGTGGCAAGCATACTGAGGTTTTTGATAAATTTCAGCATCGTGATCTGGTGTTGAGGCGACATCCGACGAAGATCTTTCAAAACTCGCTTCAACACCATGCGTTCCGCGACCAATTCCTTGACGTGATTCTCAGCCTGCGAGAAAAGGAGGAAGATGTTCACGATACGTCCCTCGATCACTTCCGACACAGTGGCCGCATCTTCGTCCTCGCGAGTCTCGTTGCGCTCGTCCAGGACACGGTTGAGCACGAGCGACAGTGGGTAAAGAACCGACGATCGAGACAATATCCGGCAAAAGTCGTTCTTCGGCGTCGGGCCTTGCATCTCAAACACCGACCAGATGCCATTCACTCCGACCAGAACCAATTCCCGCCCGGCATCGCTGTCGTAGTCTTCCTCGAGGAACTCCACCAAGACATTCAGTCCACCGCAGCTGACGAACATCTGCAGACTGACGCCGCCCTGGTACATGGCTCGTACGAATGCAGCAGCCTCGAGGCGGATGTCGGAGCTGTACTTTTTGTGGGCGAACTTGGTGATGATCGGGATTCCACCCACAAAGCAGAGATTTTCCTGAACTTCAATGTTCCTCTCCAAGATGAGATTGACAATGCGGAGAAGGCGGAATATAATGTGCGGCCGATTGGCTGTTTCGAGGATCTCCAGGATCGGCAGCATCCCGTGGCTGCTGACAATCACGCTTTTGACGTCGGGAGACTCGGTGAGTATTTGCAAGAGCTGCTGGACGATATCCGTCATAACATCCTCCGGTTGCCCGAGTTTCAGCTCGCACACCAACCCTTCGACGACCGCGCACAAACGAGCATGCTTGTCTCTTGCGACGTTCGACTCCAGGTCCACTTCATCCAACTCTTCCTCCAGCGCAGCGAACGGATCGTCGTCCTCGTCTTCATCCTCGCCACCCCAGGAGGATGAGTTGTTCAGCTTCAGCGTTCCGCGTTCCGAACCCGCAAACTCACTGCCTATGGATATGGCAGATTTGGGCGAGCGAGAGATCGCTTGCGATAGGACCGGCTCCTCGTCAAACAACAGCTCAGTGAAGTCCTCGTCGTGTTCATCCTCGGCGTATTTTTGAATCTCCATCGAGCTCCTCGTCCGCTTCATAGCCGCCGCATCATGCACCACATGTGTCGGAGTCCGGGTCCGCGTTCTACGAAGAGAGCCGCCGGCGATCAAAGCTTGAACACTGTGGACGGCGCCTGCGTTCAATCGCCGGCTTGGCGAGAAGCCGGCAATCTTCTTGATGAAAGCATCCTCATCGTTCGGTATCAAGTCCGAGTAATCCTCGTCTTCCTCGTCCTCACAGAAATTGATCCTGCTGATCGGCGCTGGCGATAGCCTGGACTCTGGCACATTGGGTCGCTTCATATTCGGAATCGATGCAGGCTTCAGTATCTGCGTCTTCGGCTGAAAGTCACTGCTGGTGTCGCGTAATTGCCCACCTGCAGAATTTCGACGAGTGCGCGCTGGTAGCCTGCCAGGAGACTGATGCTTGATCTCTTCATTCGTCGTATCCTTCGGTAAGAATGGACGCACAGTCTGCAGAGCGTCTCCGGCAGTGATCTTCATCGACGAACGCACTGTGAGATCGCCTTCGAATTCTTCATCCCACGCTTCGACTTTTCCATCCATCTCAGACACCGAGTCGAGGTTGGCATATTGCTTCAGCTTCTCTGAACTGAAGAGGCCTGCGAAATTATCCTGCGGACGAAGTCGATGCGGGATCTGAAGGCCAGAGACCCCTGACGAGAGAGATTCAAAGTCCGAATCCCAGTTATCTTGCCTTTCCGTATCGATAGGAGACTGAAATGATTCCGCGGCATGAGGTCTTCGCTGCCCAAGACGAAAGGCAGGTTTGGCGGGAGGTTGGTTCGATGTGGCGGGAGTCTTGCTGATTGGCGCAAGCGACGTCCGCCGCCCTGCAGATTTGCCAATTGTTCCGCTTGCAGAAGGTTTGGCGCCGGTGCGCGCATTGGCAACAGCTTTGGTGGGAGTTGGTCGCGAGGATGCGGCCGACGCATGCTTTCGTGTTGCAGCTTTCGCAGGAGCTGGCGGAGGACTCGCCTTCAACGCTTCGTTCCACTGCTGTACGCTCTTGACAGCTTCGTCATACTCGGTACGAGGCTTCCTCACGTCTGCAGTCTTCCTCGCGCTAGCAATCCAAGGATGTTTGAGCAATTTCTTCGCTGAGACTCTCAGATTGGGATCCTTTTGAAAGCACTGCATCAAAAAGTCCCGGACTGTCGGACTGGCTCCTTCCGGAAGAGGCGGATGATCATCGTTGACGATTCGAAATAGTGCTGGCATTGGCGCAAATTGATGGTATGGCGGCTTTCCGTCGAGCAGTTCAATGACGGTACATCCAAGCGACCAAATGTCGGAGGCGGTAGTTGCACCAGAAAGCTCAATCACCTCCGGCGCCATCCAGTATGGTGTTCCAACCACGCTGCCTTCACTCAATCCCTGCTGTTTGGTCGCAACACCGAAATCCGCCAGCTTTACCAGGCCTTCCTTTGTCGTCAAGATATTCGCTCCTTTGATGTCCCGGTGTATGACACCCTGCTCGTGCAAGAAGAGTAGACCCTGCAGGACCTGTGCAATGTAGAGTGCGACCAAGTTCTCCGGGAACTTTCCAAAGTTCTTGCAAATCTGATGCAAGCTTCCCTGCTCGCAGTATTCCAAGATGATGTACAGACTGTCCGGCGTCTTGACGAAGCCGTGGTATTTGACGATGTTCGCGTGATGCAGATTCTTGAGCAAGTCGATCTCTTGCATAATCACATTCAACTCGGTCCGAGGCATATCCGACAAGCGCACCTGCTTGATTGCGACAGTCTCGCCTGTAGACCAGTTCAAAGCGCAGTAGACGCTGCCGAATGCACCGCGGCCGAGACAATGTCCCAGTTGATAGTCCTTCAGCCCTTCCACCTCTTTGGCGTGCCTTTGTGCCGTGCCATCTTTGCTGGGCATCTTCTCTCTTCCAAAGCCGTCTCGCGGCACCACACTCTGACGGCGTGCTCCATTGCCAGCGCTCACTTTGCCTCCCTGCGGACCGTTCTCCTTGTCCGAACTCCCTCGCACTTTGGAGCTGCGCAGTCCCGCAGATCCAGCTCCAACACTACCGGTGTTCTGTTTCGGCGTCGCATGTCGGACAGAGGTGGAGGCTCGGTGCGATGCGCGGGAGGCGGTGGAGGCGGCACTCGGCGGTGAGGGGATTGAGGTTGGCATTGGGGGTCTTGTGGTGAGACTACCCGAGTCGGTGCGAGACGTGCATTGGGAGGAGGTGGGCAACGATGGCAGCGGCGGCGGAGGTGAGATCGAAGTCGAAGTCGAAGTTTGGCGAGCATGCAGACCTCATCGTCCAGCGGAAGAGGGACACTTTGTGCTCCGTGCGTTCGATCTGGTCCAGTGTTTCGGAAGTGAAGTGAAGTCCGCAAGAAGCCTCGGGAAGCACGCACGCGATCTCAGCGGAGTGGGAAGAGTATCGAGGAAGAGGGGAGGTGCATTCGTGGATTGAATTGATCTGGTCAAGAGGTCTTCTTGTTCCTCCTTCTCTTCTCACTCGTCAGTCAATCAGTCAGCACTCCAGGTCACAGCGTCGTCCAGCGCGTTGATCCCTGAGAGTCTTTGTCGTGGTCGTTGTCTCTTGTCTCGTGGTTTCCTGCAGGGTTGATGCTGGCGTGAAACAGACCCGGAACCGAAACAATCGTTGGATCGTCGCGTGGAGTTGACGGCTGTGAACTGTGGCTGGTGGGAGACGAGACAGTGTGGCGCTGCATTCTCCCGAATGGGAATCTCATGTCCGTTCTCCAATCTGAATATATTCGAAGAAGAGACCTCTTCCTTCTCGTCCCGGTGACCTTGTTTGCTCGCGAATCGTCCGCTGTATTAAATGGCATAGTACTCACTATCAATTCGGTGGTAGATCTTATAGTGCGACAACCAAAAGACGAGTCAAGGTAAAGTACCTTAAAGGGCTATCTTCCAGGCGATGCAAGTAAGCGACGCTGCCGATCATTTGGCTGGAGAGTAGCTGGAGGGGAGCAGGTACAGGTAGTCCTTTGAGGCACGCTGAAAGCTGTATATATAGCGTGGCCGACGTAGCTCAATGAACCAGAGTTCGACTATCTCAAAAGGACATCTCCAGCGTCAGTGGTCGCCTGTTTCCCTCGCCTTCGAACACGACACACGCCGTCGTCGATCAATATCTGACTGACGTACATCAGGCCCTGCAACCATGCTCATGTCTAATGCTTCAACAACTCCACCCCGATACACTCTCGAATTGCCCATCATGCTCTCCCCCATCAACATAGATGTTCCTCCGTCTTCCTCGGCCCATCACCCACACTCGTCAAAATCACCCTCGAAATGCCCTCCTTCAACTTCTCTCCCGCAACCTCCGTACCCTCCAACCCACCCTTCTTGACCTGAATCTTCTTCCCTCTCGGGTTATCCCAGCCAGTCTTCTCTCCCAACAACCCCTTGAACACACCAGCAACCGCGTCCTCGTCTTGAGCCAGATAATACACCACCGCATTCGGACCCGCATCAAATGTATACGCCGCATACGTCTTACCCTCCGGATGCGTCGCGTTGATCGCCTCCACCATCCTCACCGCCGCCCGACTCGTATCGTTCATGTAGAATATCGGCGGTTGTGTATCCAAACACGTTGCGTGGAAATTGTTGCTATCCTTCATCGACAAAACCGCAAATGCTTCAAAGTCTCGGTTGTGAATCGCCTTCTCCATAGCCTTCATCCGTTTTGGGACCACTTCTTCCGCGCGGTGAGCAAACAGCGCGGATGTAGCCACAGTCTGCTGCATGCCCGCTGTGCTGGAGACGTCCTTCTTCTCCGCCGACGCAACCAGGATAACGGCACGCATATCCGGCCAGTGCGAGGCAGGACTGACTTCATAGGCGAAACTGTCCGACCCATCTGCCTGCTCACCTTTTTGCCAGGCGACGTAGCCGCCCATGAGACTGCGACATGCCGAACCGGAGCCTTGACGAGCGATGCGAGAGAGGTCGGTGGGCGAAGAGGGAAGGGCGTAGAGGTTTGCGATGGCGCGGACGAGGGCGGCGAAACCGGCGGCGGAAGAAGCGAGACCAGCGGCAGTGGGGAAGTTGTTCTCCGAGACGATTTTGAGGTGTTGGGTGGAGAGTTTGGGGAGGGAGGAGTCGGAGGATTCCAGCTCCGCGCGGAGGGAGCGGAGGGAGCGGAGGCAGGCTTGTGTGCGGGCGCCGGAGATGTCTTGGGGTTGAGAGTTGAGGGTGAGGGAGTCGGAGGTGAAGGAGGGCGAGCAGGAGGCGGTGGTGTGGGTGCGGAGGTCGTCCTGGGAGAGAGTCACGGACAGGGAGGCATTGGTGGGGAGGTTGAGTTTCGTGTCGCGTTTTCCCCAGTACTTGATGACGGCAATGTTGACGGGAGCGAATGTGCTGGCTCGGGTGATCTCACCGGCGGCGGTGGAGGAGGCCATGTTGCTTGAGGGGGTGATGGTGGTGTAGGAGCGGGACAGTGAGGGTTGTTGATTTGTTTCCTTGAGGAAGTCGAGATCTTGATTTTATGCAAATCCAACACAAGAACTATGCTCAGGGTCCAAGCTATCACGAGGATCGTCTCAAGTTTTATGCAGCTTCGACTTCATCATCGACGACTTTCTCTTACTCCTACACTTCATTCCTCCAACATGCGATCCGAAAACTCCCCCGAGGCTGAGAAATGTCCGGTCGATCCGCAGACACGAGAAATATGGCTCGAGGCTGCCAAAGCAAAAGGTTCCTCCGAAACACCACCACCACCGCCGCCGCCATCACCAAAAAAGATTAAATCTCCCGCACCCTCAAATCTCCCACCAGCCCGCTGGTCTCTCGACACATCTTCATGGCAGCCCATACCCACTCGAACATCAATACCGAAACCCTCCACCCGCAAAACCCTCCCCACCGACCGCGAGATCAGCACAATCCCCCGCGCCATCACCGATCCCTCGACTCTCAACTCCGCCGAACGCGCCGCCCTTCCACCCTCCAACTCCGAATCCGACACCGGTCATGACGCTTCAACAGGGAATTGGGTCTACCCTTCCCAATCCCAATTCTTCTCCGCCATGCAGCGTAAAGGTCATGAAGCGGACCCATCAGACATGTCCTCCGTCGTGCCCATCCACAACGCCGTGAACGAGCGCGCATGGTCGGAGATCAAGAAGTGGGAAGCAGGCTGGGGAAGCGAGAAGTGCGGCGGACCGAAATTGGTGTCCTTCGCCGGCGATAGCAAGAAGTTGACACCCAGGGCGAGGTGGAATGGGTTGTTGGGCTACTCGGAGCCGTTTGATCGACACGATTGGGTGGTGGATCGGTGTGGGAAGAAGGTGGAGTATGTGATTGACTTTTACAAGGGGAAGGGCGGAGCAGGACCACTGAGCTTTTATCTGGATGTCCGGCCAAAGTTGAATAGTTGGGAAGGGTGGAAGATGAGGGGAATGAAGGGCGTGGGGCTGGCGTAGATGAGAAGGAAGTGGTCGGAAGATGAATAGGAGGATGCATTTGATACCCGGGAATTGGATTGCATTTACAGGGAGCATACGAAGATATTGGACTACGAGAATGCATGATGTCCACGAAGCAAGACGACTCGGGAACTTACATTTCCGCACGGCACGTCTACCTCGCTTGCCACACGATTTTTCGGCAAGCACTTCTACGGCCAGAGAAAGGTGACGAGAAGCTTCTTTCCAGAAAGCCTGATGCCGACTGCTCCGCTCTCTCGATACGACTGGTGTGACTTGCCAACGTCGAAGCCACAAATTCTGCTCCAAAAATGCTTCTCGTCGATCTGAGCAACGTCAGTGCCTGTCGCGGTGAGGAGTCGAGGCATTCAGCAACTCTGCTTGCCCAGGCGGCGGCAATTGGCCCAAGGCCGAAGAAGTCCTTGCGAGGGCCAGACGGAGGGGTTATGTGCTACGGAGGGACCACGACGCAATTTTCTTGCGCGGTGGTCCCGCCTGTCCAGCTCACAATTGCTATGAAGGCTAAAGCATTACCCGCAGCTCTCGGTCATATGTGACGCTGCGGTTGGCTTCCGCTGCGACACGATGCTCCTCCGGACGAACCCTCGCCGGTCGACAATCTAGGGCTGGGAGCATTTCGCGTCGGCCGACATGATGGCATGGATTGAACTGCACTCCGCAAAGCGAGATGCTCGCTCCTGGAGACATCGCCGTCTGCACAAATCGGAGCTACGATGTGGAACGAGACAGTCGTAACATTGCATAACCTCATAACCTATAAGTGAATCTTTTCATTTGTTTTCTGTCCGCCATCGCTGCTAATCGTAAATTTAAAGAGTGAACCAGCAGAACTCGTTGAATGCGATCACGACCCCAACCTGCAGCCACATTTATCGGCTAATCTACCACGACGACGACAATTCCGATCTCTACCTAATCTACTCCGGCGGTGTCACGCAGTCCGCCGTAAAAACAATCGGCTCACATCCCATGCCAGCCACGAACGGGCCATCCGCCAGATAAAGCAGATCGCCAAAATTGTGGTCCGGACAAGACTGCAAATCGTGAATGCTAGCAATAGAGCTCGAGGTCTTCGCGCAACGAACAATCGATCGGCACGTATCGGTTTGGGTCGGTCGCGCTGGCGGAACAACCAACCAAGACCGTACCATTGCCCGCCATAATACCCAAGAGCCACGGTAGGTCGTGGTTGCTAATAAGATATTCGAGCGGGTTCCCTTTGAGTGCGAATCTCGTTCCTTGGGCGGAACTGGTCGTGCCGTATACGTACAGCGGAATGTTTTGCAGGTATGCGTCGCCGAAGGCGAGGCGGAACCGGCGCTAGGCTTTTCGCATTTGTACACGTATTGCCTGTCGACGGCGCCGTTGAGCGTGCCCTCTGCGATGATCAGAGCATTCCCCAACACCGTAGTCGACGATTTGGACTTGGTCCGTTTCCAGGCAGCCCGGGTCGAAGCAGCGAAGAGTTCCATCTGATGCGAATTGACAATCCAGTTCGGGGGAGCCGTTGTCCGGATCAGCTGTACGAACTGTCGACCAGGATAAGTCGTGCAGTGTTGAGATCAAGGCTGCACTGCCCGTATCGCTGCTTGGGGTATCCCAACTGCGGGCTTCTTGGGCATCAGTCCTCTCAACCCTATACACAGTTCCTTGACTCCGCACTTAACTGCAGCCTCACATATCCGACCTCTTCCTTCACTTTTCGCCTACCAACACTTGCAGACACTCTAGCGCAAAGTCAAGACAGCGAGAATGAAGTTCCTCCCTCAAGCTCTACTCGCCATCACTCTCGCGACGAGCGTCCGTGCCTGCACATGGCAAGATGGGGGTAAATTTCCCTCGAGTCCCTCTATATCAGATCCTTAGGCTGACTCTTCCGACAAGCTCAGTGTGGTGCGGGAGGCACCGTATGCTGCAAGGAATCGGGCATGGTCTGCCTCCTTGATGGCAGCGTAAGCAAATGTCACAGTACGCTGTCAACTATGGCCTGCCGAGAACATATCGTACTTACACCTCTCAGTCCCGTGCGGCGCCGAGAAGGGGAGTTGGTGCCCAGACGGAAGCATTTGCGCGTTTGATCGCACTTGCCATGAATGCGCTAAAGAAGGCGGTCAGTACTCACTCTTTGTTGTCTACCTGCGAGGTGTGATCTGCTCATACCTAACGTCTAGATCCTTGCGATAATCTGTCCGACTGCCCATGTTTGGGGCTATGCGAGAACAAGCGGTGCAAAGGAGGGCATCAAGGTCCTAACTAAGGCTCGCGAGATCGGGGCGAAGAAGACTGTTCGAGTGCCGTTGCACATTGCCTGATCGCGAGCGTGGAGATAGGGGCATTTGTGGTGTCCATGAGCTTTTTGCCTTGGATTCTGTATCTCGTGGCCTCCGAGAGGGCGGTGACGGAATGAGCAGTAGCGTCGTCTTGATCGTTGAGGTGCGCAAGATTAGCAGAAGTAGTGGCTTTGTGCAGCGATCACCATTACCGTCACCTGATGGTTCTGCCTTTTGACGACTGCAGCGACGACTTAGCGTGCCATGCTTGCCAGCCATTGCAGCCCTACAACATCAGCTGAGCTGTACCGTGCCCAAAGTCGCCGAAGAGCTCGACGCTCAGCCGCGTGGCCAATACTGCGTACGCATCTGACTGGCTTCAGCTGGCCGAAGAGCACGCCTTGGCCTGAGACCTCGCTCGCATTTGGGCTGGCTTAGCTGAGGTCGTGCTTTGACAATTCCAGTGTGTTGAGCGATGGTAGCCCCTTCGACCGAGATAGATGCCAAAATCTTTGTGCGTCATCTCGTAGCAATCAAAGGTACCGATCTAAAGATTCTGATTCAGCTGCTGGGCGTCGTTCTAGGAACGCCATCCTAGCGCTAGACCATGTGGCAGCGGTCGGAGTGTCTTGATCTTGTCCGGTCGCACTGTTCGGCGAGCTTTTCTCGGCCCACTGAATCCATACTATGTTACGCGAGGCACGTTGAGCCGGGATAGTATGTCTCAATTGGCCGGTATGAGATGTACATTGAGAGGAAGACTGGATGGCGATTGCGTTACTGCACGGCAGCAGTCTGAACGCCTCCCGAGTTTTTGCGTGCGCTTGAACAAAAGGAGCATCGTCATCATGTCGGACCTCAGCTTCGCATCGCAGAAAGGACAGGAACGGTAGCAGCGTGGGCGAGGTGATGTAGGGCTGTTCTCAGCGGGCTCGAAAGAGCTGCCGCCGGGCCCATTTGCTCAAGCAATATGATATCAGCAGATGTCCGCAATAATAGAACTAACGCATCGATCCTGACAATGCACGTGTTGCCTATTCAGGAAAAAAACCCAGTCGCTTTTCATAGCAATCTGTCAAACGTCAGTTTCGCGGCGGATTCACCCTGAGACCGATTCATCTCCCAGTCGCCCTCTCAAATCGAAAGCATCTGAGCTGTGAACAGATCCATCAGTGAACCTCCGTGGTGACTTGTTCGATCAGCAAGGCTTGGAAAAGTCCACGGCGTCTGCTGCGATTTCGATGGGCACCACGAAGAGCGCCTGAAACTCCGCTATGGCTTCGTCTCCACGGCAGTCGTCTTCTCTCCCAGCTCGAGGGAAAGATACGGTCCGCTCACAGTCATCCTGTCCTCGGCGGTAATCGCCGCAGCGAGCCAGCATTCCTCCACCTTCTCAGCAGCGATTGAGATCTGTGTAGTGCACCTCGCTCCCCTCGTCCGCTCATCACCTCGGCCACACACGAATCCCTTCCTCGATCGAGCCACCTCTCCTCCTGATCGACCAAGACCACTCTTCTCCCGCCCTACGCAACAACTTCACCTTTTGCTCTCCTCCACCGGATTTATCGCTCCATCACTCCATCCTCTCTCTCTCTGCTCTTGTGGACCTCAACTCAACTCATCCATCCAGAACACTCATCACATCTTGCGCGCCGGAACTCTTTCCTGGTCATGGAACTACCAGCCAAGACTTTCCATCCTCACCGCCGGGACAGCCAGCGGCAGCGGCCGATCGAAAAGCCCGCGCGTCGGTCAGATCCGACTGTGAAGGCTTGGAGGTTTTTCTCAGTGGCGGCCCATCTTCGAGGACATCTCGTGGCCATCATGCCCCATTGCGTGGACGCTAGGCGGATGTGGAGGCGATCGTGAGGCGTGCAAGTCGTGGAGTGTTGTCGGCGAGAAGACAGTTCGTCGTGGGACCTTTGGGGGGTTTTTTTTTTCGAAAAGCAATGCCCGAGGTCACCCGCTCACGTTTGCATCGCGACGGTAAGCTCATTATCAAGTGCAGCGCCCACCCCATCCTCTCCGCCCTATCCTCATCCTCTTATTCGTGCGCCACCTCGAAGCAGTACCTCAATCACCGAAAAGCCAGAGTGTCCGAGTGTGTGATCCAGCCATCCAAGCGCGAGGGGAGTGATCGTCGCAGCCGTTGGCCAGACAAGCAATCACGCGAGAAACTCAGAATCGACAGTTTCCAACTGTCCTCAGCGGTGGTCAAAATCTTTAGTGCAAACGGGCGAGTGAAATTTGAGGTCAAATCGAACATTGCGGCCAATGGAAGGCGAGTGTAGACGCGCCCGCACACGTCGCGCGAAGATGGTGACGGGATCGGAGATCTGGCTCGTGTGGTTGTTGGGCGATTGGTTCGTGCTGGTCAAACGAGCATCAGGTAAGTAGGGTTGTCAATATTTCGAGGACGGACTCGAGCAATTGATTCTCAGTACATATCAACACACATACACACGAAGGAGTCCACGATCAACAACAACAAGAGGTGAAGTAACAGAGTAGAAGAAGTTATATGAAAAATGTAAAGAAACAAAAGTAAAAAAGGATATCTCGTCGCTCTTTCCCTCGCTGTACAAATATCAGAGCAGGCTTGTCATCAAAGTCGTGCTTGCCGTGCAGTGTATCCAAAAAATGAATTGCTTTCCCTTCCCTCCCTTGTCCTCCTCCATGAGTTACCACACTCTAAGCGGCAGACTGGTACGAAGCAGGCACGGGCTGCACGTACGCGGTGCTGACCGCCTCTGTTACCGTGGCGGAGGAGGAGGTGGCGTAGAATGCCGGGTATGTGGCGGCCTCGGTGGTGGAGGACGAGGCTGGGTATGTCGCCTGAGCGGTGGACGAGGAAACGGAAGAGGGAGCGTAGACTGGAGGGTATTGGGCCGCACCAGTCGAGGACGATGGGTACGCAGCGGCAGTCGATTGGTAAGTCGCCTCAGCGGTGCTGGTCGAGTAAGCCTCCTCGCAGTCATCGGTCGCGGTCTTGGTGTAGGTCACGAAGCCGGAAGAAGCAGTGGCGTTGTATCCGGCGGGGATCGTCATGCTTGGGTACTGGCCAGGGGCGACTGGGACGTTGGCGGACTGAGTGGGGTGGGCCTCAGCGGGAGCGGTCGAGTAGCCGGATGCTGGGGCAGTCACGTAGACCTTCAACGTCTCGGTGACGGTGACGGTAGTTGGGACGCAGACGTAGCCCTCGGAGCTGGTGGCGGCAGTCTGGATTGGCGAAGATGGGTAGACGGTCACGTAGTTGGTCTGAGTAGAGGTCTTTGTCTCGGTGTTGTACGATGGTGCAGTCTCCACGGCGGACGATGCGGTCTGGGTGGGTTGATCGACGTAGACGGTCTGGGTGATGAAGATGGTGGAGGTCTTCTTGATGGTCGAGGTGTAGACCTGGCCACCGGAAGAGAAGGTCACTGGCACATCGTAAACGTAGGTGCTGGCCGCGGCGGGCGCGGTGACAACCACGGTGGATGCGCCCTGGCTGGAGGACGATGAGTACACTGCTGGGTGGGTCGGGGCAGCGGTCGAAGTGCTCTCGATCGCGGAGGTGGAAGCGCTCTCGGTCGCGGACTTGGTGGCCTCGGTCTCCGTGCAAGTGGTAGAGGCCGATTCAGTGGCCGAAGCCGAAGCCTCGCCGGATGTGGAAGAGACCGATGGGTAGGTCGCCTGGGCCTCGGAGGTGGAGCTCGCCTGAGCCTCAGAAGAGGTGGCGACGGAGACCGGAGCGGAAGAGGAGGCGACGTATGCCGGAGCGACGGGCGCAGCGGAGGAAGAAGTAGCGTAGTAGTAGGCTGG
Organism: Zymoseptoria ardabiliae STIR04_1.1.2; assembly: GCA_000223765.2. NCBI lineage: Eukaryota > Fungi > Ascomycota > Dothideomycetes > Mycosphaerellales > Mycosphaerellaceae > Zymoseptoria > Zymoseptoria ardabiliae. The sequence continues at coordinate 82,599 of AFIV01000157.1, read as the reverse complement.
CGCAGCTGGTTCGGAAGAGGACGGCGCGACGTAGCCCGGAGCTTGGTTGGGAAGGGCGGAAACGCCAGCCGCGAGGGCAGCAGCGAAAGCGATCTTGGAGTACATTTTGATTGGATTGGGAGGTTCGGGGGATCGGGAAAGGAGTTCCGGAGAAGAGGCAGCACGCGTAGAAGTGAATGTGGTGGTGCTAAAGAGCGTAAGAGTCCCGAGAGACGAAAATGAGGGTGAAAGTGCTGCGAAGAGGGAGGAATCCGATGGAGAAGGGAGAGAGAGAGGGAGGGAGCGAACGGCGACGGGCAGGGTACTGAAGTATCTATATGGGTGGGAGATGAGGACGGCATGGGTAGCGCCCATCTCTCTGACCGACCGACTGGGGCTGGGCTGGACAGGCAACGGGGACAAACAGCGTCGGGTGTGAGGACTGAGTTGGTCGATTGATGGGTTTGCCCCTGTCGACTCGTCCGCGCAATTTCGATAGAAATCAGTGGGCACAAAGTTAATCTCGACGTTGCAGACGGTTGATTGGGTGTGTACCTGCATGAGAAGTGAGAGTGGCGTCGTCGGCCAACCTGGTCCTTGCCGTGCTATACCTGTTCCTGCCGTAGTGTGGTGAATCCTTGACGACCACCGCAGGTACCCGCCAACGGCTCGAGGCGCAGACATGCAAGACATGATTGAACACGAGAGGCTTTCCCGCTCTCTCACGGCCGACGAAGAACAGAGTTCGCAACGTGACCGCGAAGCCTTGGTGGCGGAATATTGGCAACGCCCGATCGAAAGTCATTTCACTGCTCATCTCGTGTCTCTTGGATCATCCGAGTGACAACGATGCAAGGGATGCTATTGCTGATGATTGAGGAGACTATCTCGCTGGATGTTGGTCTCGTTGATGAGATGGGTCGAGAAGGATCATTGCCCGCGACGGTGAGCAGAAGAAGCGAGCAAGAGTCTGGACCTCACAACCTCAAGGATGCCGTGGATGGGCATTGGGAGGTCAATCGTATTTCAAATGCAAGCCTCGCGAGCAGCCCTTGCAAGTGCGACGACCCATGCATATCATCTGTGCTGGTCCATCAAGTCCAGCCTTCGCCCGCACGCACGCACGCAATCGTTCTAGCTCTGCGAACAGGCGTCACTTTCCGTCGCATCCCGCATGTCCGCATGTGAAGCCAGATGCACTACTCTCGTGTGATGGTGAACTCGGCTCCGTTGGTTGGAAGCCGTCGATCAGAAGCCCCACTCAATTGGTCAAAAACCCCGCCGGTCGCGTGTTGAAGTGGAGGGGAAAGGAAAGGCGTGGAGAGACACAGCATGAGACTCCGCATCTGCGGTGCGACAGAAGATGCGCCTTCTCTTCTCGTCTTCTGCACAAAAGATCCCAACGTCCGTCATCATCATCCTGTGGGAAGCAGCAGCATGGATCCGCCGGTCTCTTGAGTCTTCACCGCTTCAAAGTGAACAGGATAAACCTCGCCGTTTCGCAGCGAAAACATGGATTATTCTGGGCGCGGGAAATCGTCGGTTCTGCAGACGCCAGATGCACAACATTTTCCCACATGGCAGAGAGAGGACCTGAACGGTGGTTGTCATCTCACCCACACAACACAACGGTCTCTCCGGCAATGAATGCCGAATATGCTGTATCCTTCACGTATTCACATTTTGATGAACAGCTCGCTGCATCTCTCACAGCTTGCTTCTCCCTCTTCTTCTTCTCCTTCTCATTGATCTGCCCCATGTCCGTCCTCGTCACCCTGCCCCTCGGCCCTCCCTCTCCTAAATCGAGATTACAGCCACCAACGCTGCCCCTGTACAATTAATTAGCCGCACCATCCGAATCTCCGTAGCGCGCAAAATATCCTCCGGCCCGGCAGTGGAGTCCAAGAATCTCCCGCCCACTACTCCACTCTTCTCAGGTTGTGCCTCGAAGCGTGCCACAAGTTTCCGTCTTGCCTTCCTGGGCGTGGTTGTACAGATCCAGCGATTCCCGAACAAACGTCCTCAATGTGCCGGCCGAACAAGAAATTCACGGCATATTCTCATCATCAACAACGTTCGTATCAGTCTGTAATGCAACGTCTGCGAGATCATCGCTAGCGGCGCGTCTTGCGATGACCACGGTGAGATGAGATTGCCATTTGATCAGCGCCTGACGGCTTCGCAAGTTCGCACTGAAAGATTTGAGTTCAGCCTCCTTTCGTGTTCGGGAAGTTGGACGGAGTCGGCGATTCAGGAACACGCGTGTCTACCTCGCGTATATGCGCATATGCGCCTTGGAATCATTGCTTGTTGTCCCTTTTCAACTGCTTGTGTCTTCCTTGAACTCGGGAGGGGTCCATCAACCTCGACGCTTCGTTCATCTTCTCCAATGATAACGGTAGAGCCCGAGTCGGAGGACGGCAGATGCAGCAAGGTATACATATTCGCTTACTCCCACCGCCGGCGCTTTACAGCTCGAGAGGCAGAAGAGGCAACGACCTACCGCTCCGCTCTGTCGACTTCATCCTTCTCGAATCGCTCATACAGTATGCGATTGCTCTCGTTGTGCACTGACTGCACGGGGAGTCTCCTTGCGTCTCCACACACACCGCCTGTCCAACATGTGCGGAACACCTGGCCTCACGCTGCAGATGCACAGTGATATCGGTCGTTGCGCCATGCGAGGGCCCCTCCGCCGCGCCTCCTTGCTTCCGCACGAGATCGATGGCGAAAAGTCGACGTCACCGAACACCTTGCAGTTCTCCCCTCGCCCTCCGACCGACTCATGTTCGTGCGCCGACGCACTGAGACTTCGACTTCGCCGCGGAGAGGTGGAAGACGTGCCCAGAGGAAGATTTGAAGAGACGGCAAGAAAGGCGATTGGACCATCAGGTAACGCTGATGACAGACACGAGGGTATCAGAGGAGGCGCGATGAAGAGACCGAGGGACCACGGCAGTTGTGGCCGTCATGAAGTGGAGAACATATCTGCATGAATGCGATGCGCCTGCTGGTCTTTTGCACGCGCGTGCTGGCTGTGCGCTACGGGAAGCGAATCGTCTCCCCGTGAGACTCTTCGTCGGACTGTTCAGCTGACAATGATCTTTACAAGAAGTGTCTAGGCCAGTCTCGAAGCGGTAGAGTCCTCGAAAACGTAAACAGCAAACGAAGTACTCGGCGAAGGATACCATGCCTCAAGCGTGTCTGGACGTCCATTATAGCGCCTTTCTCGGCACCTGTGCTGATTTACCGCCAGAGCAGGCGGCAAGAGAAGAACGACATCGCCAATGGACAGCACAGGGGATAGCTCGTCGATGCTGTCAGTAGAACGACTCCGGTTGGGCTCGTCAACGAGGCACCACATTATCAGTCCAAGCGTTACCAACATGCTATGCACTACAGGGGGAGCGAGATGAGACAAGGGCTGATTATGAACGAAACGACCATATTTATATGCTCGAAGAGCTCATCGAGAAGTTTCTTGCTCGTCCTCGTGCATTGTGATGAAGATGACCCCGTCGATCCTCTTTGCCTTGTTATCGCGACAGCTGGTTGGGATCTTGCGTTTCGAGGCGAGCAATCATGCTCAAAGTTTATGACACCCTGCACAAAAGCCAGCCTCGTACCTGTAAGACCGTCATCATCCTAGTAGAACTACCTGCCTGCGATACCATTGATCCATTGACCATCTTCCACCAATGACGATTCCAACACCGACTTCTCTGGACAATCATTTTCCCACATACCGTCTGTTGAGCTCTCTCTCTCATCGGCGATCGAGGAAGGCTCTGCAGTCTACGCTACACGTCGACGCACATTCTCCCGAATGGCGTCCCTCGACGTCGCGTTCTCGATACATCGAACAAACCTGCTATGAGGCTGGAGGATCAAATTGTGCCGAGAGATGGAAGTGGAGGACCCCGACCTGTCCGTCTGGCGTCTGCAGATCAAACCTTGTCTCCAGGTTCTCCCCCACGATTCGTGGAGTTGATTCATCCGGTGTCATGCGAACTTTAACCGGCTGAGGGACTCAACTCACCCCATTCTTTCCTGGCCCGCCGTCCGGCTCGGCTTAGCTCTTCCATCATGTTGATTGCGACTCTGCGCGCGTTACCTCATCGCTGCTGGAAAAGTTGATGAGCCTCATTCTGCTTCTTCAATAACATCTCGACACCCCTGCCGCCAATCGAGATCTCGTCACGCAAGCGTCCGACGGAGCAGCACATCCCTGCTGACCATCACCCAGACGAAGTCGTTCGCCTCATCAGATATCGGAAGAATTACTTCCCTCCTCCAGGACTGTCCCAGCTACGGGAGCCTTTTTTTCTCTCACGGAGCTTCTCATCACCCATCCTCATCTCTCGGAGGACAGCATCATCGCGTTCCACGTCGTTCGTGGAACTTGGGACTTTTCAGTCCTACCAGCAATGTGTGTTGAGCTCGGACGATCGAGTGCCCAGCAGACCCGACGATCCCATAGCACCCACCTAGGTGAGCAGCGGTCCAGAGTTCCCCCAGATGAAGTGACAAGGTAACTAATCCACTCGTGCAGGGCACGGCGCGAGCGATATCTCCATCAGGTGACAGGCAGTCGCGAAGGCTTAGAACTACAACTACAACTAGAACAACAGCAACTTCCTACCGTCAGGCTTCGTCGATATCAACATGGCAGTGGGTAGCGAGACTCTCGCTGCTGTGAAAGCCATGCGGGTGGAAGGTCACCAGCCTCCGCGACTGCTTGTCCTGTTTGACCACGGCCAGGAGTGGATCGCGCGCCTGGTCGCCGATGTTCTCGGATGCACTTGTCGCTTCGTGGACGAGGAGAGTGTTATGGGATCGTTGGGAGAGGTGGCGGTCATTGGGATTGAGGATCGGAAGGTGGGGACTGTCAAGGGACTTGACCGGGCTGTTCTCGCAACGCACTGCATTGATGAGGAGGGAGAGAGGGACGAGAAGCTGAATCAAGCTTGCGACCATGAGTTCTTATACTCTCACGAGCACCCCGCGACCACTCGCAAGGACCTGGTGAGGTTCCTGGCCTTTATTCTAGGACAAGTCCGACCTCACGAGGAGATTAGCCGCAAGCAACGCTCGACCATGCTCTCACTTCCCCTACCGGACGTCCGCTGGGCTCTCGACAACCTGGATATCCTCTCCATCGGAGCAGACGCAATCGAGTTGCGAGTGGACTTGCTCCGGGACACAACAGGCGATGGCCAGTACGACTTCATCCCGAGTCTGAAGTTCGTAGGCCAGCAGGTAGCGTTGTTAAGACAGCGGACTGATCTTCCTGTCGTCTTCACGATTCGCTCCACCCATGGAAATGGTCGCTTCCCAATCGACAAGCCGGAGTTGTGCTACACCTACCTCCGCAAGGCGATCCAGTGGGGCTGTGCGTACATTGACGTGGAGCTATCGCTGCCGGAGGAGATCCGTCGGAAATTGGCTGCAGAGAAGGGAAACACCAAGATCATCTCTTCGTGGCATGATCTTTCAAGAGCGTTCAAGTGGAGTTCGCCTGTGGCTGAGAGACTGTTCAGAGCCGGCGTGGTGCACGGCGATATTGTCAAAATGGTGGCCGTCACGAAGACGCAGGCCGATAATCACGAGCTGGAGAACTTCCGCTCGATGATGCAGAGGGACTACCCGCAGGCTTTCTTCTGTGGAGTGAATGCGGGTGCCGTTGGGCAGCTGTCTCGAGCGATGAACAGAACGTTGACTCCAATCACCCATCCGCTACTCAAAGTCAGCGCAGCTCCGGGCGAGATGAGTGCTGCTGAGGTATGGAGGCACTCCCAGGTTATCGCACGATCTTTCACTGACCGCAAGCTCTCAGATCAACTCCACCTTGCACGCCACAACAAATCTCCAAGCCCTGGACATTTACGCCTTGTCCGATGAACGCCACTCCGCGGCCAGCTTCTACACGCAGTGTTTGAACGAGCTTTCCCTCCCGTATACTCTACACACTACGACGCCAGCCCACCTATCAGCCTCCCTCGGCCAACCGAGCTTCGGCGGCTGCACGATTGCAACTCCTCTCTCCGTCAAGCAAGCTCCTTACCTCCCGACTCTCTCCGTCGCCGCGTCCGCGATCGGCAAGGTCGATGCTATAGCCACGGGTTGCCTTTCCACTGCTCAAGCACTGCTCGCCGACAACCTGACCCACCGCGCCATCATTAGCACCTTGACGTCCGCCTTCCTTCCCTCCGCTTACACCTCCCGCTCCGCCACTGTCCTCGCCAACAACGAGACCTCCGCCGTGGAAGCGCTCTACGCGTTGGGGTGTCTGGGAGTGGCTACCATCTACACGATCGGGTTCGAAGCCACGAGCGGCATTGGGAATGTAGCAACGAAGAGGATCGGTGGACTGGAAGAGCTGAGTCGTATGGAACAGCCCGTTGCCGTCATCTCCGCTCTACCAGCCCGACAGGCGAAGTGTATCGCGCCGGTGCTGACGCTTTTGACGGAGGTGAAAGTGAAGGATACGACAGGCAAGGGCAGGGCCGGGAAGGTATTCCTTGACTTGGAAGGAACGGGGCCGTCAGAGGCGGCAGAAATTGCAGCGCATTTGGGATGGAAGACATTCGACGCGGTGGATGTACATTGTCGGTTTGTGACGGAGACGCTGAAGCAGGTTTGTGGGGTGAAGATACCGATCGAGGTGGTGCAGAGGATGGGTGGATGTGGGTTGGTTTGAGGGAGAGGAAGTATACACATGCTGTCGAAAGGGAAGACACGGGACTGCTTGACGTTCATTACATTAGTCTTGCGTGTCGTCTGTTCGTCCCTGCGAGTACATATCCGTTTATTATTACTGCTTTGCTCTCCTTTTGACAAACACTACTCGCCCTCCCGTCGGACGATCCGCTGCTTGTTGTTCGACCTCGGTCTTCGCCCTGGCGTATAGACCTATCCGGCCGTCCATTAGTCGATTGCTGTGGCATCTTCGAAAGATGGGTAGTGCCCCACCGGAGCGGCCGCCGAACACGAGACATTCCGACCCCAGATCGTCGGCGCTTGCGTATAGTTAGACTTTGCGCCCTTGACCGAACCTGGTATTGAGTGTGGCTAGGGGCTTCACGGCTTCGCGCTCGCAAGGTATTTAGCCGGAGATTAGGCTGGACCATGGACCATTGTTGCACCGTTGTTTGATGATGAGGAAAAGCGATGAACTTGAGAGAACCTGTATTCTAGTAGAACCTCATGAGCGCAGAGATGTCTCATCTTCTATCGTTGAGACTTGGACATGGTTTGAAATTTGCGGTGTAGGAGATCAAAGCATCTCCAGCAACACGATACCATGTGTATAGAAATGAATACCTGCCGCCGATTTTCCTCGTCGTCAAATCTCACCCGACGGACTTCTCCCTCCACCAAGAAGGTACGCATAGAACGACCTCCTCGATTGGGCAGAACAAACGCACCGCATGATGACATCAAAAGTCTCTCTCCCGTGCAATGGGTAACTTCGATTCGTCTGGTGATGATGAGCAACGAGCCGGGATTAGAGTCCCTCGTATTTGACCATTTGCTAGATCTTGGGTCCGCTCCCCTCGGAACCGCTCCGAACTCAGACTCTTCCCCCGCACTTTTCTTTTTGCCTTCGCTTCTTTGTCGCATGGTTCATCGTGGACTGGACTTGTTCCAGAAGACTTCGATGGGCTCCAGGAACAAGCGGTGAATCGTGGAGAGGTCTTCTTTCGCGGCGGATGAAAGAGAGAGCGAGGTCGGACTGCGAGGTCATCGACTCGTTCGTTGTTGAGATGTGTTCATTCGCTGCCTTATGGTCCAAATAAGGAGGTAAAGCATGAGGATGAGCATAAGCATGCCGCTGCGATGTCATCACGACCCTCTTCCCCACAGAAGCCATCATACACACTACCAACCTAACGCACGATACCGCGCTTCGGCCCTCTTCTAGTCTCCAGTGCGGTCAAACTCCGAGCCCATTTTCATGAACGCGATGCAATGTTCCACGTTGCGTGAACCGCGTGACCGACAGAAAAGACCCTTTGCGACCAAGCAGGCCATGCACCATGCACCCCGCCCTCGTATCCTGCTGGGGTCTCGAATCTGGTTGATCTCATGGTCCGCACATGGTCAGCAAGGGTGGAGCTTTTTCGCTTTCCCTGGCTTCTTCTTCTCCGTAGTCGCGGTACCTTGGCTCCTCCTCTTTTCAGGGACCGATATGCGGTTAGTTTAGGTTAGATGGCTCGGCTCCACACCCAGCTCCAAGTTGCGACGGGACGTTCTTTTGATGATCTACTGGCGTCCTACAGGACATGGAAGCTCCCGCGGCGTGGTCTCCTCGTGTTCTCTGCTTGCTTCCGTTCTCCCTCATTGCCGATCTGCTCTTCTGCCCATATATCCGTTCAGGACGCACCGCATCCTACCGACGCACTGGAGATTTCATATACGGCATGCTGTTTGCCAGAAGAGACTCGCCAGCTTCATGACCACGATGGCCGGTGCTCAGCCAGGCACTGGCGATGTTCAGCTCGCGATGCAAAGGCCGATCAATCGTCTTCCAGTGAGGAAATTGAGCAAGGATTCGAAGGAGACCATGAACTGCAAGAGCTGTCGGAAGCGGAAGGTCTGTCTTGCGATGAGAGAGAAGTATCCATGCGGAAGCTGATACTGTTCAGATCAAATGCAACCGACTGAAGCCGAGCTGTGAAGCCTGTCGGGTCTTCAATTGTGCTTGCATCTATGGTCAGTGGTTTTTTCGTCAACGTAATGACGATAATGGCTGACCGTGAACTTTAGACGCAATACCGAAGAAACGTGGACCAAAGACCGATGTACTGGAGGCTCTTCTGAAACGTGTGAATGGGCTGGAAGAAAGACTGAAAGAGGAGCAAAAGTCGCCGTCACCCGAAGCAGAGTCCACCGGATCTGCAAATGAAGGCTCTGAACCAGGTCCGAATGCAGAATTCGATTTCAAACGACGAAATACCGCCCCTCAGCCTTTAGCATCAGAATCTGCGGGCATCCGCTCCTACATCCAGGCAACAGCTCCTCCACAACAAGAACAGCTCGCATATACCAACGCCCTCCTCGATACCTACTTCGCCCGCCTCCACAACAAACCATTCTATGTCCTTGACGAGAGCGCCACTCGTGCACGATTCCGAGATGGCCGCCTTCCGGTCTTCCTGGTCAACGCTCTCCACGCAGTCACCAGCCGCTTCGTACCTCATCTCTTCGGTGGACACCAAGCAGCCGCTCGATCCAGTCAGCTGCACGCCGATCGCTCGCGCTCACAAATCGATGTCGATGAGCCGAACGTCGAGAATCTGCAGGCTTTGCTCCTCCTGACCACGGCATATTACCAAAATGGCAAGGGCAAAAAGTCGCAGATGGTGCTGAACCACGCCATCAGTATGGCGTATGCGTTGAATCTGCATCTTGAGCTGCCAGAGGATTTGAGAATAGCTTCGTCGGAGAGGGAAGGGCGAAGGAAGCTGTTCTGGACTTGCTATGCGATGGATCGATTTCAGGTTACTGGGTCGAAGAGACCGGCATTGATTGGAGATGAGTCCATCCATTTACGCTTACCAGCGTGGAGACCGTTCGGGTCGCAGACAATGGTAGACGGCGATTTCTTCTCGAACAGGTCGAGTCTGTCGCACTCTTCCGGTATGTGATCGAATGACAGGGCGTTGGAGGCGTATGCTAACACTCATCAGGTGCATCGAGCGCCGCTCAAGGAAGTGGAAGAATGCTCGTGGAAATCGTGAGGATTCTCGGCGTCACCAATCGCTATATTCTCGCAGGGGGAGTCAAAGGCGACTCCCACTTTCCTTGGAACGCCCAATCTACCCTCTCACGAATTCGAGCAGCTCTCAACGGCTGGTCTATCGCAACGCAAGAAGTCTTCGCCTCAAGTAATAACCTCCTTACCTCTCCCGACAGCTCCAGCATTGTACTGAGCAAGTCGATCTATCATCTCGTTCACTGCCTCATCTATCGACCTTTTCTTCCCATCGACCTCGCAGAACTCAACGGCACGGGACAAACCCAATCTTGGCAAATAGAAGCGACGAATCTCTGCTTTCACCACGCCAATGCCATCGCCGAACTCGTTCAGAACGGTCGCAACTCGGCCCTCCTCGACTGGCCATCGTTTGTTGGCTACTGCATCGCCACAGCAGGAACCATTCACATCCACGGCGTCCACTACACGTCCTACCACCCAAACGAATCATACTACAAATCCGCCGACTACCTCTCAAGATCTATGGATCAGCTCCTCGAACTCCGCGCCATCTGGGCAGGTGTGCAGCACCAACGAGACACTCTGCAACTCGTCTACGCCAGCCACACCGAGCTCGTCAGATCCCTCTCTTCCAATTCAGCTTGCTTCACCCCAGTCTTCCAAATGGAGGACTTCTTCGACCGATACCGCGGAGCACACATCGATGGGGCATATGTCACATTCTTCGACATCGTCATCGCAGACGAATCGCCCCCCGAAACATCCTCCTGCCGCGACAGCGATCGATACCCAGATGAAGCGAACCAACGACCGACCACCGCCTCCTACCCGTCCTCTCACATCCTCCACACAACCAAGAAAATCCGCTCCGCTTCCACAAATACTCTGCCATACCCATCTCCCCGCTCGACAATCCGGGCTTCCATTGAACCCCACCCATCCTTCTACGACCGCCCAACAACCTCGACTTTCTGTTACTCCTCGGCGACGACGGAGCACGTCGACTACGCCACCGCACTCGCGCAGCATCACTCTCATTCCTTGCCCAACTTCCAGACCGGAAATACCAACACATACGACTTCGCGCAGCACCACTTTGACGACTTGGACTTGAGCTCACAGCAGAGCGGGCGTACTGGGACCGGAGGCGGAGCGGGAGATGGGGGTAGTGTGGATGTAGCGGAAGAGGATCCATTTCTGACATTGCTGGGGTCGCTCGGTGAGGGTGATTTGGGGGTTTTGGGGAGTGCGCAGACGATGGATCATGACGGGATGGAGTTTGATTGGGGCATGGAGTACGTTGAGCCATGATGCTGAGACGCTGCTGTGCGGCAGCGGGCTGCTCGGAAGTAATGGTATGCCAGTGGATGAATGTATAGGAGCATTGTTGCTCGACGAGATGTTGATGATCATCATTAATTTTGCAAGACTACTATAGCTGTGGTCAAAAGTTGCCGGTCAATCCGAAGATACTCACTCTGTGGCCAGTATTACTGCTATCCTTGCACGCTCGATTGGGAATTGTCAACTGCAGACCAGTTCCTCCAAAACACTGAAACCTTCACTTTTTTCGTTTCCACGTCAACTTTCCACTCACCACTGACAATTCTGGCCCGTCCTCTCAAATCAAACCTGGGATGATCGCCTTCCGATTTCCCACCGCCTCCTTGCCAAACTTCTCCACGTACCACCTCTTCCCCGCGACCGCCCTAGGCAGCATCGTCGAAATTTCATTGAACAAGAAGCTCCTCGCGGGCACGCAGTCCCAGCCTCCAATCATCCAAAATCCGACCCACTCCATCCACTCACACAGATAATGCGGGAACAGCACAAAGTGAAACAATCCGTTCTTCGGCATCATGTACAATTTGTCCACCCCAGCGACCGGCTTGCCGTCTTTGGCGGCCTGTTCCTTTTGTCGGCGCAATGCCGCGCGGCGGATCTCCCGCAGGTCGTCGTCGTGGAAGATGTTCCCCAGGAACGACCAGCCCCAGATCACGAGGCCGATTTCGATGGTGTACAGCTTTCCGGACCAGTCGTGGACTGTGCGAGGACCGTAGCCGCCGACCCACCCGCCGATGGAGAGGCCGTTCGTGACCTGCCAGGCGAACGCGGAGATGAAGACAAAGGGATGGATGGGTGACATGGAGGGGTTGAGGAACAGAGGGGAGAGGATGGCGCGGTAGATGTAGTGGATGGTGTAGACGCCGGCCATGGTCCAGTTGGCCCAGGGGAGTCCGGGAAGGTTTTCGCGCGCGGGGATGGCGAACATGCAGTAGAGGACTGTTATGAAGCCGGGGATTTCCATGAAGAACCTGAGCGAGAGGAGGATGGTTAGTCATGGTTGGAGTTGAGTCGTGAGAGGGTCGTACCATGCCCATTTTCCGGGGAGATTCCAGCGGGATTCGACGGACGTCTTGCCCATCGGGAAGTAGTCGGTCATCCAATTGACAACGGAAAACTGGTCATGCTGAGTTAGTTCCGAAGTGGTATGGGCGCATTGTTTCTCGTACCAGGGGCAAGAATTGCCAGGCCCAAGCAATGGTCTGCCAGGTCTCCCTCGATGGAGGCAAGACGCCCGGGATGAGGTCCATGTTCATGATCACTGCGTTGTCACCGTAGCGGAGATGACTTTCTCGTCGGTCGCTGTTGATGATCTTGCGATCGTCCTGGAGTACTGGCAGCAGAGAAGACGAGTTCGGCGTCAAAAACAACGAGAGAGGTTGGATGTTCCCGGCACGCCGGTCATCGCGGCTTCTCGAAGCTTAATCGCGACAAGCGTACACGTCACGTGCGCGTTGCATATCAACAGCACTTCCCTGTCGACTCCAAACATGCTTGTTGTCAACTTTCAAGATGCCGTCTGACATGGAACACCCCTTTTGCCTGCAAAGACAGACAACGCGGCAATGGAGTCGAAATCGATACAGATCACCGAGTATGACAATGCGGACAATGTCAGCAATGTCTACGTGCAGAGCACCGCTGGCGGAGATGCCAAAGGGATGAGCAGAGTGGATGTCATTGTGAGTATATGCTTTGGGAGGATGCCCTGGGATGATAATCGCTTCCAAAAGCATACTGATCCTCTCGCTCGCAAGCCTCCCAAAAAAGCCGATGAGAGGTCCTATCTCCAGCAAGGCATGGACGTCTTTCTCCCAGCTGGCTTTCCGCACAGCGTCACAGAAGATTACACAGAGTAAGCCGCGCTCGCGAATGATATGCAAACGGCCAGCTGACGTCTGCAGATACCAGATTTATGTATCCTCCATCCTCTTCTCCCCGGTCTTACCGCACGAGACTGACCTCTTCAGGACTCCCTCCAAGCCTTCTCCTCCAGTATAGCAGCCATGCTTTCCTCCAGAGCCGTGCTTTCCAGTATCGGCGTCGGCGATACCAAGGCTTCTCCAACCGCTGCTCTCCTGCTTTCCGTCCTCCAAGAATCCGTCGGGCGGCTCGCAACGATTCTCTTCGCTCACCGCTTCGGCACATCCCTTGAGCCGGAGTGCAAAATGTACCGCCTCATGGCCGATGTGCTGAACGACAGTGCTTTCATCCTGGACGTCCTGTCGCCGATCTTCCCAAAGCCGATCAGAATCGTCATCCTCAGCTTCAGCAGTATCTTACGCTCACTCTGTGGCGTCGCAGCAGGGAGTTCCAAAGCCAGTCTTTCGGCCCATTTCGCACGCTGGGGCAACCTGGGAGAACTGAACGCCAAGGACTCATCCCAGGAGACGGTCATCTCGCTAATGGGCATGTTGGCGGGAAGTCTTGTCATCTCCTGGATCACGACGCCGCTTGCCACATGGACGGCCTTGATTGGGCTGCTTTCCATTCACTTGGAGACGAATCGGAGAGCTGTACGTGCGGTAAAGATGCGGACGTTGAACCGACAGCGCGCGACGCTCGTCTTCCATCATTTGCAGCGTCAGCAGACTGTCCCTTCGATCAAGGAGATTTCATCAGTAGAGTACATATTTGAGTGGGATGGCGTACTCAGGACTTCCACCCGAGACATCATGGGCTACTGCGACATCGGAACGCCCTTCTTGAAGCTACTGGCAGCTGTGTCTGAGTCTCAGACATCCACCAAAGCCTCGCACATTCAACAGCAGACCCTCTCCCGGATCCTCTCGCTCTACAACTCCAGCCGGTACATCCTCTGGCACGACCGCCGTTCAACAAAAGATATTCCTCGCTTCAACATCATCCTCAAGAAAGGCGTCGAGCCGACAGATCTGCTGATTGCTTGGTGGCAGGCTCTGTTCCACGCTCAGGACGATTCTGCGGCTGGCCAGGATAGTTTTGAGGAGAGACTGACAGCATTTGAGAGGTCTTTGACTCGGGCGAAGGAGTTCTTTGAGCGATACGAGAAGTCGTTGAGGGAGAAGGGATGGGATGTGGACAATGGTGCTTTGGAGACGGCTTCCAGTACGAGGGTTGTGTTTGGGGAGAGTTGAGACGCTGGAAGGTGTTGATGTGTCAAGTCTCCTCTGGTGTGGACCTGAAAGGGAAGCTTGGCGGCTAGTCTGGTCAGCACTCGAGGGAAACGTCCGGTCTGACACACCGTGCTGCCGTTTGGTGATACAGCGGACATCTTTCAGGAGTCAGTGTCGCGGCCATCCAACTAATGGGGGTATTCAAGAACAATTTCTGGATGGCTTGATGTGGCAAGCTGCCTGTATGCATGAGGACCTACGTACTTCGTCGATACAATCCGCATTGTCCGTACAGGAAACACTTCTCGGTCTTTGACGGTGAAATCGACACTTCCCGAGCCAAGGGTAGCTCGAGGACCTCTTCGTGAGCAAGAATCATGACTTCCCGAACAGGACATCGATTGAGTTGTCGGCCGGCAACAGTCGGCCCAATCTTACGAGGTTACATCGTCTGCTAACAATAATTCATCCCAGGGACAGTCGATAAAGCCTATCTATTCTTTTTGGCTTTCGGCAGTTGCTCGAGAACAGGCATTGGCTTTGATCTGGCAAGGGTGGCACGTTCGTGCTACTGTATAATACAACTTTCAATGAGCACGTGTCGCATGCGATCTCGAGATGGTGACGAATTCGTCGCCAGGAGAGTCTTTCGAAGTGTGGCCGCAACTGGCACCTGTGAGGAGATTAGCTGCTATGCAATAACGGGAGCAAGAGATGAGCAGTGAAAGAGATGGAAGAAACAGCGGTGAAATATCCTTCGGCCCATGGCATCAGCTACACCGCCGTGTGATGATGAACAGCAACAGCGACGGCGGCCATGCTATGACCATGGACGAGGCCTCACGGCTGGAAGACCTTGAGGGTGTGAGATCAGCGACAGCCGTGGAAAACGGCCTTTGCACTGCCCCGTCATGGCTCACAAAGAACGGTTTCTTATATTATACCCGCACCCCCAAGATTCCAGGTCATGCCGCTCCGCAAGGTCATAGTCATCGCCGAACACAGCTGGAACTGCGTACAGGAACACTTCTACTCCGATCCCAGCAAAGTCAGATCAAGCCAATGAGGAAGCCAATGAGGAAGCCACTTCTTGACGAGATATGATGCTGGTATTCATTGTATGTTTCCGCCGCTACTTGCCGTATGCAGGTTCTCCACGGTATGAATGCATGAGTCGACCAGCGTTCGAAGCGACTTGAGCAATTGCAGAGCAATCATGCTTTGGTCCTCTTCTCTCGTGCATAGAAGCTGTCAAACCAGTCTTGATCAACACCGTGGTCCACGGTCAGGACTCCGAATCTGACACGCCGCGCATCATCGATGAGCTTCCCGCCATGAGGACTTCGACGATACTTTCCGACAACACAAAATCTTACGAGACCAGATCATGCCACTCCGCAAGGTCATGATCATCGATACATGGACGAAGATTTGACAGCTTGCTTGCGCCCAATCGATACCCATGAGCCGCTCCATCCGAATAGCCGTAAGAGGCCGTCAATTTGGAGCGGCCTCATCGTGTACATAAGCACAGTCCCTCGTCCACTTCTGCTTCTTTCCTTTGCACAACTCACCTCCGCACTCGATTTACCCTCCAAGTGCGCCGTCCAGCAATCGTTCTCGCCAACAACCAAGCAAAGTCGAATAACAAGACGATCATCGACCATGAAGATCTCTCTTATTATCTCGACCCTGCTGCTCGCCCTCGGCGTCTCCGCCAAGCAGAATGATTGTCACAAAGAATGCAGGACGGTCAGAGGACAAATCCAAAACCCTCAAGCATGCACTTGCGTACGTGCCCTCCATTTCCATGAGACACACGCTTCATCCTCTTGCTACAGGTCCAGACTGACCTTTGAGCGTTCTTCATGTTCAGTGCTCCGAACCAACCCGCCCTGGAGCCTGCCCAGGCAACCACCCACCACGCAGCGAATAGCGGATTCGTGGTTGTCGCTGCGACTTCGACTCACAACTTCCAGCTGCAGTCCGTCGGAGGAGATCCAATTGCAGTCCGTCGGAGAAAGCTCCACTCGCGAAGTGGCATCAAGGGCGTGGAGGAGGATGGTCGCTGAGAGATGTAATTTCCTTTCGTCTTCAGTTCGTCTCGTCGTGACGCCGTCAGTTCTCGGACTGTTGTCGTTGATCGTGGGGTGCATCTCTTTCGGGCGATTGTGATAGAGGGGGAGGGTACAATAAGGCGAATCTGCATCCACATCCTTTTCCATCGGTGATTCTCACGGTGCATACCATCCTCTACCAAATCTGGCACAAGTGATTAGCTGGCGTCCGCAATGTTTTGACTCTTTTGTTCCTCATTCCTGCCTTGTGTTCCGCGGTGCTCCGACAGCGACACACGACCTACGAGAGTTGGAAAGAAATCCACGGTGTTGTCCAATCATGCCACTCGCAGGGTCATGGTCATCTCAACATGGATGAAGGTTTGATTTGCTTGCATCCGGTCGACACTCGTGTTCCAAGCTTGTACGTACCAACGGTGCAAGCTCCGACAACCTGTGGCAGTGTGCTTGCAATACGAGGACCTCTGCGAACACGAGCCGCCCCATCCGAACAGCCGTCAGGTCTGCACAGCCCCACGGTCCGTATGGGCATATAGTCTCCCACTCCATCTCGCATCTTTTCTTACCCAAACCCGCCTCTCCATCCAATCGTCCATTCAAATCGCGGGAGATATCGAAACGCCGACGCCCTCCGAGCCAAATCAACGCACCGGTCAACTGCATCCAACATGAAGCTCTCCATCCTCATCTCGACCCTCATTCTCACCCTCTGCGCTTCCGCCGCGCCCGTCGCCGAGCCGCAGAATACCTTACATTGTAAGAGCCAGTACGTCTGTCGCAGGGCCAAGGGTCTCCAGGTGGACCCCATAGGCTGCCTATGCGTACGTACTTTCCATTCTTGTTCCTTTGTTGCTGGCAGAAACTGACCTCTGTGTGTCGATGACGTCCAGTGCTCTATGCCTAGCAACAAAGCCTGCCACCCACCTCGTGACTAGCGCATACGTCGTTCTCGCTGCGTTCTCCGCTGTTGGAGCAAATGGTTGGAGTCGGGATGAATCAACAATCGGGCGGATGGCGACAGCGACAGTGGCATTTCGGCCAGAGTGGCATGAGGGCATAAGAAGAGCAGTCTGCTATTCAATACAATCTGTCAGCGGCTACTGTGCGCAGTACTAGTGTCCACCACTCCACGCTCGTGTCATCTTCTTCTCTCTCTTGCTCGGTCGCCTCCTCCCTTGGAACTTGGGTCCTCTTACGAGTTCAAATCATGCCACCCGCAAGGTTACAGTCATCAAAGCATGGATCAAGATAGGAGTCATTTGGACACTTTGCTTGGACCCGGTCGATATCCATGCCAGCATTTGTAAGCTGACCGTCCATATAAGCACACATTTCCGCTCCTTCGACGTTGTTTACTTTTCTCCAACTCGCTTCGACACCGGATCCGCAGCCACAGATCGCTTTCAGACCAAAAGTCCACGGCCATTACCGAACCAAATCAGGTCCACACCCAAAGGCAACCATTCACCATGAAGATCTCGATCCTCGTCTCGACCCTCCTGCTCGCCATCGGCGCTTCCGCTTTGACGCCCTCGGAGTGCCTCACCAAGGAGCCAGGCTGCAAGAAGATCAACGGGCATTACGCCAACCCAATCGCGTGCGCTTGCGTATGTCCTTCCCATTTCTCATTTGCTCCGTTGCTTTGCAACTGGCGGAGACTGACCTTTGTGCGTCGATTGTGATTAGTGCGTCACTCCTGGGCTCATCGGCTGTCACCACTGAGTTCCTCGAAGCGGACTCGGCGCTGGCGCTACATGCTCTGCAGCTGAAAAGGTCAGATCATGTTTGGATGTCATCGAAGGGCGTAGAGGAGGATGGTGGAGGCGGATGGTCGCTCAGAGGATTGGGTTCCTTATCATCCTCGCTTCGTCCTGTCTTCCTCTCGCCTTGACACCGTTCATCACCGGATTGCTGTCGATGGCGAGACTGTTGTTTCCGGGAATTCGCGGGAGACGCAGGAAGGGCATGAGCGGCTTTTGCAATGGAAATACTCTTCATCGACGGGCTCTGTGCATAGTGGCCGTCCACGTGTTAATGGCTTGTTTGCTTTTCTTTACACTCGGATCGCTCGTTCTCTCGTCCAGGTGATCACTTTCATCCGCACCGCCAGCGACTGCAGGCTTCCTGCGACAACATCACGAGGCGGACAGGACATCATCATGGTGATCTCACGGTGTGATGGCAAGGAAGTGCGACGAGCACCCAATCGACTCCCCTTGGCCGTCTGTATCCCGAGACCTGGTACGTCGCGCCGCGCAGCCTTGCTCTTCCAAGCTCGTCGATTGAGCGGCCAGACATGCGGGCTCCGGGCTTTGCGAATAATGAACTCGCCATCAACGAGAACCGGAGCAGAAAAAGGCTGCAGTACAGCGTCCACGCGAAAGTCGACCTGGGAGCCCCTGCCTGTCGTGTTTGTTGTTATTGTTCGGCACAATTTCGTTTCTCGCGGGCCGTTCGTATCGACCGGTAAACCTTGCCCAAGGGCTACTAGTATTCGATTGCGTTTAACGCGACCAACCTCCGGCAGCCGATCGAATCATTCGCTTCGAGCTCATGAGAAGCCACTTACGAGACCATCTGAAAGACGTGAATCGTCTTCGTTGCAATTTCCTCCCTCGTTGGTGTGGGACGAAAAGAACGACGCGGATCGTATACACAGAATCACACCCTCTGCCACGCTAGCGAACACCACTATACACCCACTAAAATCACATCCCCGCTTCATTCCCAGGGCATACCTACCCGAAAGTGGTAAATTGCATTTCCGGTAGGCATCACGCGTTGTGGACGAAGGGGAAATGAGTGAGTAGGTAGTGAAGATACGATAATAAATCCCGTCGCTGCTTCCCGCGTCGCGCGAGCGATGGGACTTGTTCTGCTTTCGATCTTGCTGCGTCGAGGTTCGTTCTCCATCATTTGTCCGTCGTTCTTGACCGTACTGTCGTTTTACAACGCTACACCTCTCTCAATCGAAACAATATTCTTCCAGGCTCAAACGCCGACGTAATAAACAACATCTCCACCAATCCATATAATTCATCCACACAATAGCATCTCTTCCGAAAATGCGCGCCTCCATCCTCCCCCTCCTCGCCCTCTTCAGCTTCGCAACCGCCCAATCCTCCTCTTCCTCCTCCGGCTCCTCATCCTCCTCAACCTCCCCCTCCCCCTCCTCCGGCTGCGGCCAACAAATCGACAAGTAAGCCCCTCCCCCTTCCCTCACCCAACCCATCAAAAACCCCACACTGACATCCTCCTCTCTCCCCTCTCAACAGCATCATCTTCCTCTGCCTCCAAACCACCCGCGCCCAACTCTCCTCCTGCTCCCCGACGGACACCACCTGTCTCTGCACGCAACAAACCGTCGTGCTATCCTGCTACGACAACTGTCCGAAATCCCCCGCGCGACCGGCCGCGGAATCGGTGCGAGAGGAGTATTGTGCAAGGGTGGTGTCTTCTTCCTCGGCGGCGGCGATGGCCTCTTCCATGGCGGCGGCGACGAGTTCGGGCGCGAGTGCGAGTGCGACGGGGAGTGGGTTGCCGGTCGCGCCGGGGAGTGGAGGCGCGAGGGTATCCGGGACGAGTGGGGCGGGGACGTCTGGGACTGCGACGGGGAGTGGAGCTGCGGCTGCGAGTCAGACGGGCGCTGCTGGGAAGGTTGGGGTGGTGGAGATCGGTGGTGTGTTGGCTGCTGTGGTGGGGTTGGCTGCGATGCTGTGAGAAGAGATGGGAGGGATCGGAGGGAGGGAGGGTGTATGGAGGATGGAAGATGGAAGAGGCGAACGAGAGAGGACAACGGGAGGAAAGGAAAATGACTGTTACTTGATACCAGGCGGGAGGAAGGTTTTGTGGACGAGCGCTGAACGGCGACGAGGATGGATCGGATAATACCCTGGTTTGGTGGTGAGCTTGATTGAGATGGCAAAGACTGAGGACTGGAGTGTCTGAGCGCTCTGCTTGTAGCGGAGCTTTCGTATTGGTTGTCGATATTCACATTTGTTTGGACAAATGCACACCTGCGATTGGCATTGATTCGTCCCTGTCGTCTCAAAGCGACTTGTATGCATGAACGTTTTCGACTGCTCTACTCCTTCAACGGCGGTGTCGAGGCGAAGCACGATGCAGCAAAGGCTTCGGGATAGCGAGCTCCGCTGACGACGGCATTCTCGCAAGCCTGGCGAATCTCCTGCTCTTCCTCCTTGGACAGCTTGATCTTGAGGGAGTTGACGTTCTCTTCGAGGCGGGAGAGGTTGGTCGTTCCGGGGATGCTGAGAGAAAGCACGAGGGTCAGTATGAGGGAGACATCAGGATGAAAGGCTCCACTCACGGGAAGATGTCGTCTCCCTGAGCCATCAACCACGCCAGAGTCAGCTGGCTGGCAGTACAGTTCTTCTTCTTCGCAATCTCCGTGATGCGGTCGACGAGCTCGAGGTTCTTGGGGAAGTTCTGCCAGCACGTCAATATCTCTCACTCCCACCACATCATCACCCGAACTCACCTCGTCGGAGAAACGCGGCGCAAACGTGCGGAAATCACCCTCCTCAAAGTCCTTGGGGCTGCGAATCTGGCCCCCGAGCATCCCCCGTCCGATGGGCGAGTACGCGACAATCGCCACGCCCAACTCCCGCGCCGTCTTCAACAGACCAATCTGCTCACTCTCAATGTCCAGACTGAACGGCGAGTACTCAATCTGCAGCGCATCGATGTGCTCCACCTGGCACGCCCGCCGCAGCGAGTCACCGTCACACTCCGACAGACCGAGATACTTGATCTTCCCCTCCTCCTTCAACTTCTTCATTTCCCGCACCGTCAACTCCACCGGCGTCTGGCCATCCAACCGATGCGCGTAGTACAGATCGATACACTCCACCCCCAACCTCTCCAAACTCCTCTCACACGCTGTCCGACAATACTCCGGCGTGGAATCCACCCATCGCTTCCCCTCCCCGTCGGAGCGGTTGGCAAACTTGGTCGCGAGGAAGATCTTCTCCCGCTTCCCCGGGTTCCGCCGGAACCAGGCGCCGAGCAGGTCCTCGGAGTCCTGGTACATGTCGGCCGAGTCCCAGAAGAGTTGGCCGAGGGCAAAGGCCTTGTCGAGGACGGCGAAGCGTTCGGCGTCGGGTTTCGGGGCGCCGTAGAAGGCGGAGAGACCCATGGTACCGTAGCCGAGGGCGGTGATGGTGGGACCGTTTTTGCCGAGTTTGCGGACGGGGAGGGTAGGCCCTATGGCGCCGCCGGTGGCTTTGGAGGCGAGGTTTTGGATGGAGGCGGACATTTTGGTGAGTGGTGTTGTTTGTGGTGTTGTTGATGAAGGGAGGAAGGAAGGAAGGAAGGAAGGCACAGCTGAGAGCTATATACCAACCTCTAAGCTTCTCCTCCGGACATTGTTGATCCAATGCACGAATGACGTTGTACCGGAGTTGGCGGAGTTAACGGATTCAGAGCCACCTGACAACGAGGGTGAGGGGTTCACCTGCACAGGCGTATAACCGGAATATGACCAAGACATACCAGAGAAGAGGCTAGAACGGCAACATGGCCCTCTCGTAAGCCCTAAAGTACGCTTAGAGCACGCTCAATATCCGCCGTAAAACAACGTCTACCTTACGTATCGGCGAAGATGCGCACGCTCTTTTAGCCGAAAGAGTTAGTATATCGCCTCGTATAGAAGAAAGCTTAGAGTATAAACCCCGTATCTAAGAAGTAACAAAGCATAAACAATAGGAAATCTAGACAGACAGACATACGACACAAGATCGATTATAAACCCTCCGTACAAAACCCCCTCCCTCCTCTCCTCTCCGCTCTACGCAATATATATCCTACCTACCTTAGTAGGTAAACAGCGTAAGATACCGTATCCACCGAAACGCCGTACAAAAAAGACTTACCCATCTCCAGATCGTCCAACCCTAACCCGAAAACCACCACCCGTATCCAACGCCATGCACAAAAAAAGCAAAAAAGTCCTGTCCTGTCCTGTCCTCCTCCCCACAAAAAACAACGCCATCCAGCCGATGAGGCGTGGCGGGATCCCCGATAATCCCCAACACAACTCCGATAATACACCCAAAAATACGCCATCCTCCTGTGCTGTTCGATCACTCACTCTCTCTCTCTCCCTCGCTCACAACCAAGGACTCCCCTTCCTCTCCCGATACTCGACCACTTCCTCTCCACTACTCCCCCGAACCTTCATCTTCCACCCCTTCAACGCCAACAATCTCCTCCTCCCTGCACTGCTCCCACCACTACTCT
Source organism: Zymoseptoria ardabiliae STIR04_1.1.2 (assembly GCA_000223765.2). Taxonomy (NCBI): domain Eukaryota; kingdom Fungi; phylum Ascomycota; class Dothideomycetes; order Mycosphaerellales; family Mycosphaerellaceae; genus Zymoseptoria; species Zymoseptoria ardabiliae. The sequence goes on along the minus strand of AFIV01000157.1, from coordinate 60,124 downwards.
CACTCCCCACCCCCGCACCACCACCCAAACTCCCCTCCCTCAACACCCCCCTCCTCCTCCCATCCGTCCCCTCAAAAACAGGATCAACCACCCCTCTCACCCTCGCACAAAAATTCCCACCCACAACCACGCACCACGCCGCACCCAACGCCGCCGCAGCCACGACCAGACTCAACGGAACCCTCTCATCCCCCTTTCCAGCCTCCGCAATCGCCGTGGCAATGGGACTGAACACCGCACCCCCCGAAATCGCCGCCGTCAAGACCACACTCGCGAATTTCGTGTTCCGTCCCTGACCACGCAAGCTCGGCGCGAAAATGAGACTGAAGAGTGGTCCTTCGAAGAAGAAGACCAACACCATCATCGCGGTTCCGGCGCCGCCGGTGAATCTCGTGCAGAGAGCCGTGCAGACGATGACGCCGGAGAGGAAGATGAGCAGAAGGAGTCGAGGTTTGACGACGAGTCCCATCGCCGCGGCCAGGAACCGGGAAAGCGCGAAGGCGGTGTGAGCGATGGCGGCGAAGTCGGTGGGAGATCGGTCGGGAGCGATGGAGTTGAGGTATTCGGCGAATTGCGAGCCGTTGACTTCTTGCGCGCCGACGTAGAGGAATTGGAGGAGGACGCCGGCGGCGAGGACTGCGGCGGTGGTGGGGAGGGGAGTGAACTTTTGTGGGAGGAAGGGGAGGTGGAGGGTGGATTTATTGGTGTTGTGGAGGGTTTCGGCGGCGTCTTCGAGTTCGGCGGAGGTGGCTTCGGGGAGGGGGAGGTAGAAGTATATCACCGCGAGGATGACGGTGGTGAGGGAGAGGCCGAGGTATGCCCATTGAGTGTTGACGAGGGATGGGGCGTCGGTTTGAGAGCGATGGAGGAAGGCTTTATCGGCGATGAGGGGTGCGACGATGCTGCCGACCGCTTGGATGCCTTGAGAGATGTTGAGGCGGATTTCGGCGTGAGAGGCGGGACCGCAGAGGACGATGAAAGCGTTGGCGGAAACTTCCAACATGGAGAGGCCGAAGCCGACGATGAAATTCGTGACGAGGAACGTGGGCCAGGAGGTGAGGACCGCCGCTGGCCAGTAGATCAGACATCCGGAAGCGTAGATGCACAGACCGATGGGGAAGCAGGCTTTGAAACCCCAGTTGTAGAGTACCAGGCGGCCGAGGGTTAGAGGTCCAACGAAGTAGCCAGCGTAGTATGCGCTGCGGAGACCGACGGCCTGGCCGGCGGAGACGTTGGCGACGTTTTGAAACTGCGAGTTGAGCTGGTCTAATAATCCATATTCAAAACCCTGCGAAGCAAGCGTAAAGGTCAGCGAATGTCGTAGACAATGTGGAGTGGACGAAGGCTCGGCGTCCGAGACAGTCTCGGACTATGGAAGCCTTCTGCACTTCAGTTGCTTACCCAAACGAAGAAGAGGACCGTCACAACAGCGATCGGAAACAGCGACTCCCGATGAGTGAGGTGAACCAGACTCTTGCGTTGTCTCATGTTGACAAAATCGAAAAAAGTGGGCGACCGAGGAGCGGTGTTGCGAGTGGTATTCGTCAACGCCGTCTGCGATCGTTCCAGTCCATGGACCATCTCCGGCGTGGTGAGAAAGTCCAAGCCCATCTCCGGCGCATCAACATCCTCACACGGTTCAGATGTCTGCTGAGCAAAGTCTCGTCTCCCGCTGAGGAATTCCATGATATCCATCTCTCCATGCTCCGTATCCTCTTCCACCGGTGCCTTGCCCATACCCTGATCATGGGCGACGTCCGGGATCTCAGGCACAGTCTGCTCCTTCTCCGGACTGACCATCGCAAAGGACCCAAACGTCGAGTCAACATCATGCTCATCCCTCAACATCCTCGGCGCAAATCGTGCGACGAGCGGTTTCAACCCGGGCACACACGCAACCATGATGCCAATGGTAACCTCAATCGCGCTCCACATGAACGAGAACGCGAGATAAAACGACGAGTCCGTGGCAATCGCACTCGTGAGATCTCCATTCCCGACCGTTCTATCCTGCAGCTCCGCCAAGCGCATCTCCGACGCCGATTGCAGGTATGATATCCGCACGACGTCCACCACGGCCACGAAGATTCCGAAACCGAAGGTGATGACCAGGATGATCTTCTGTTTCTTGGGCAAGCGCATGCTCGTCAAGATGGGCATGGGGAGGAAGAAGATGGCCAGGTCGGTGATGAGGTTCAGTGGGACGGAGGAGAGGTAGATTGTCAGGATGTTGGTGCAGGTCGCGTGGTCGGGTGTCACAGCTTGGAAGACGGCGTCGACGGGTGTACATTGGAAGACGGTGACCATGGTCAGGGCGAAGCCTCCGGCGTTGACGACGAAGAGGGTTGTGAGGCATCCCCAGCGGAAGACGTCGTTGGCGGCGGAGAAGGTGAGGTAGAAGGTCAGGATCGAGGTCTTGGTCGCCATGAGTGCCGGCTGGTATAATATACTGAAGGCATAGTTCGCCCGCCGGAGTTGAGGTTGCCATTCGAAGGGGATATCCGTCTCGTGTCGCCCGAGTCCATAGGCACAACTCCAGCATATCGCAAAGCTCAGTCCGAACGCGACCGCCCAAGCCGCGACGATGAAGTAGTCTTCCAGCGACACTTTCTTCACAATCGCGAATCTCGAGAGCATGCGGAGCAAGACGAAGATGGTGCAGACGGCCATCAACGCGATGGTGACGGCGAAGACGGGCTCTGCCCTGCCCTGGAAGTTCAGGGGATAGTCGTCCGTCGCCATGATTGAGGTTGTCCTGCGCTGCAAAGGCCCATTCTCCAACTCTTTTCACGTCGGTGTATATCGTCGTTGTATGGATGGGGACTGGTTCCTCGGACTCGACATTCGCGCGGAGGTCGTCATGACATGGTGGTGCTGTGGGTCCAGGGGGAGGTGGTGTGAGATTCTGTGTATACTTATAGTGGTCCGGTAGATGTGCGATCAGTAGTAGGTAGATGTACAAGAAGAGAGAGGGAAGAAAGAGGCAAGAACGACGACGACGACGACGACGACGACAGCGAAGAACTGGTCGCGGCTAGAACTAGGGCATCGGCCGAGGAAACGGGGTGAAGGTAGATCACTCTAGCCTGTCTGCCACGCGAGAGAGGATCCCGGAGACGAGACGAGACGAGAACGAAGACGAGGCATTTGCCGAATCCATCTCTCTCTCCCTTCCTCTCTCTCTCTCTCATCTTTGTCGCAGGCCCCTCCACCCTCTTCTCCCGTCTGCTCTGCAGTCCAGTCCACCTCAGTCCTCGATCTTCGTCATCATGCGTCGGATCACATGGCGGTGGGGGGACTTAGGTTGGCCGAATGTGCCGTCACGGTCGAACCCCGCAAAAAGGAGCGAGTCCCGTCTTTGCCTCGTGGGGAAGTGGGGACCGAGGTGAACCCTTTGCACGCTCTCTTGATGAGATGTGACTTTTATTATCGACATGGTCGAGCGAAATGTGCCCTGGCTTCCGCCAACAAGGCCAAAGAAAAAACCAGCTGAACCGTGGGAGGGACTGCGGGAGCTCTTGGGTTCGTACCTTAGTTCGTATTCCGTCCCTCGATCCGCCCAAGTCCCCATCTCGCCATCCTCCGACACGATCATCGTACGGAGACCACTCCTTCACTCCGTGGATGGACCAGAGAATTGCCAGCTCATGAGTTGGGTTGGGCGTCTTCGACAGTGATTGAACAGAGCGGTCGGAGTCCTCCACCCTCAAGAAGGAAGATCGGGCACCACTCCGACCCCCAACCCGACCCGACCCCCTCACTTTCGCAACGAAATAACCAGCCGTTCCACAAAAAGCGAAAGTCGTAATCTATGCACATCATAACGCCAAATTCCCCATCCTTTCCATGCCATCCCATCCATCACTCGCCGTCCCGATGGAAACCGGACAGTCAAACAGTCTACCTCCCAGACCAACGGAGAGCGTCACCGCGCTCACATGACACGCAACGTCTCTCTCCTCGATCACATCCTTGCATTCATTGCCCCCTACATGCCCTCCACTCAACCACATCTCGAAAGAATGATCCCTTCCCTCAATCCATCCATCTATACCCTCCCATCCCTCCCACCCCTCTTTCCACCCCACCATACACATCTACTCCTGCCCAAACCCGACCGTCTCCTCCACAGCCCACGTCAACTTCGTGTTCAACGCCTCATAACTCTTATACGGCGGCAGATCCAATCGATTGAAACACGTATGCGACTTGGGCAATTGCGTCTCCTCGCCCGACTTTTCAATCGTGAATCGTCGTGGCCCATCCGACCCTTGCAGGTCCTTGAAGCCGTTGACGGGAATACGTGACGTTCCCGTGGCGAATTGAAGGAGGCGGGATTTCTGCTCGGCGTCCCAACCGCGGATGCACTGTTGGTCGTGTCAGTATGTTCGAGATGATTTGAGGAGGTATGCAGTGCGACTCACCTTCCAGAAGTTCTGCACCACGACGTCGCTCTCGGTGTACCCGCGATAATCGGTGTGCTTCTTCCAGTCGTCGACATCAATGTCCGCGATACCACCAATCAACAACTCCAACTCTCTCTCATCGAAAACATTCACCAAGTCCGCCGGGATCAACTCGTGGAATCCCGCCACGAAAGCATTGAATTGCTCCTCGACACGTTTCTGAATGCGCCACTCGGTGATGAGCTCCACGTATTCCTTCTTGTTGTCGTTGTCCACTTCAATGTCGCGGCCGCCGGGCTTCAAGTCGACCGTGACCTTCTCGCCGAAGCGTTCATCTTCAACGGAGAATGTGCTGTAGATGACATCCGTAATGTCATTCTCCATTGCCCAGCTGAGTGTGCGGTGGAACTCGGCGTCGACACCCTCCATGTCGAGAAGGTTGACCTTCTTGCGGAGGATCATCTTGTAAAAGGCGCCGATGAAGAAGGCGTCGAGGAAGCGGCGATGGAAGATGGCGAGACCGACAACACGGCCGATGAACTTGAAGTAGCCCAGATGCTCGGGGTTGATGCCGGAGTGAGGGTTGATTTGAAGGGTGTAGTTGTCGTGGGCGGAGTATTCGAACAGGCAGTAAAACGGGTTGAACATTTCATGGGAGAGGAGGAAGAAGAATTCTCTGGGAGGAAAGTTAGCTCTGAGCACATCCTCAAGAGGCAATGAACATACCTCGACAGACCACCATAATCGAGACCATCTTCACCATCGAACTTGATCATCAATCGCTTCTTGAGGTCGTTCGGACTTTGTCTCATAATCTCCGCATACGAATCTTCAAAGATATGAGTACGTCGCACCTTGACATGGCACTGTCCGGACAGGATCCTCAATGCGGGCTGCGATCGGAAGTAGATGAGCTTCCTCCTGAAATCACGCTTGTACTGCGGCACGTTCTGATCCAGTGAAGATGGCAATCTAGGATCATCCCACGTCGTCGTCTTCGTGTTGTGGTCCACAAAGTACACCCGCGCCGTGTTCGTCAAACGCATCTCCCATCCGCTGGGAAGAGGTCCGAGTTGCGAGACTGGCTGCTGCTGGATAGTACTGTTACCTGCAGCGTTCTGGCCGTACATTCTTATGTACTGCTGCCGCCTCGGATCAACCCAGGTGGTCGTGCGCGTGTTGTGGTCCACGAAATAGGCACGTCCTTCGGGTGTGTGACGCTGCTCCCAGCCAGCCGGAAGTTCGCCTGTACCGGCGGTAGTAGCACCGGTCGCGACCATCTGAGCTGCACTGGCATTGTTGGGCGTGGTGGATCCCGCGGCGGCGGCGGCGGCCCCTGGTGCTGCGGCAGGAGTATGTGCAGGAGGAGAGGCCTGCGCCCTGTCGGAAAGTGTAGGCGAATTTGCTCCGGCACGATCCTCCGGCAGCATACGGTTCTGATGCCTGGTGCGCTCCGCATTGGTCTGCTGTTCCAATTGAGCGCGCTGTTCTCCTGCATTGTAGTTTGCCGTAGGACGGATCCACGTCGTCTGCCTCGAGTTATGATCCACATAGTACGTCCTTCCCAAGTTGTCCTCACGGCGCTCCCAACCAGGTGGCAGCCTGCCTTGTGCATCCTCAAAAGCACTGAATCCCGACTCGTTCCCTCGTCTAGCCGGCGCGCTCGTGCCATTCGCTGCGGGTGTGGTTCCGGCCGGAGCAGCCGGAACAGTGCTGTTTCGGTTGGGCTGTGCTGAGCCGCTGGTGCTAACAGGCCGATCGGCTTGCAGTGATGCGACGGATTGAGCGGCGGTAGGAGTGGAGACAGCGGCGGCGGCTCCGTTCGTTGAGGGTGCAGTCGATGGGGCGGCCGGTCGTCCTGTGGTAGATGTTCCGTTCGCGATTGGCGCTCGCAGGTTGGTGGACAGGTTGAGTATCAGCTTCCCGTTGACGACGAGGTTGTCGTTGGACTTTCTGAGATCTCTGGTAATCATTTCTGCAAGTTGTCAGCCAGAAGGCGATCTGATGCCCATCTTACCGCACATACCATCACCGCCAGCATCGAGGTCAATAACACTGCCAATCCGGACGTTGACCACTCCGAGGAAGCCCTGGTCCTTTTTCTTGAACTTCTTCTGGTCAAAGATCTGTACTGCGAGTATACTCTCCTCGGTCACGCGCCTGCCTGCCTGTCAGCAGTCTGCCGTCAGATGTCCTCGAATCACTCCACCTACATGTCAAAGCTCTCATTCCAGTACGGGTTCAACGTCTTCTTGATCACTCCGGTTGTCCTCGTCTGCTCGCCGCTGATGGTCGCGACTGCGAATGGGTCCGGAAAGCCTGCCAGGGTATCAGTATGTCTGCCTGCATGGTCTCCCTCCTTGCACCTGTAGATCACTCACGAAAGACATCTCTCTTGTACAGGCCATCTGCCGCAATGACTGTGTCCGACGTTAGCCCATGTCGTGCTGTCCACTTCCGCTTCCACGCTCTTTCATACTGGTGACTCGCAGATTGGGCTGCGGAGGGAGCTCCATAATGTTGCCGTTGCCCGGTGTTCACTCTCCGCGTGATGTCGGCCGTCGCTGTCGCTGTACCATGCGCCGAGTCGTATGCGCAAATGCGGAGATGGAGGGCGACTTGAAGCGAGCGGTATGGGCGAGTCGTGCGTATTGATGTCGAAGGGCGTGTTGATGATTGAGCTGCGGTCGAGAGTGAGGTGTGCCGTGCCGTGGATGCTGCACAGCCTTGCTCGTGGTGGCGTCAACGCTCCCTCTGTTTCCGTCCAAGGGCTTGACTCCGACGAGTCTCTCTTTCCACCACAATAATGCACGACGAAGACTCGAGTGATCGAACAGGCACGAGTGTGGTATTGTATCGAACGAGGACTGTATCTCCTCACGTGGGGCGGATGACCGAAGTCGTCTCTCAGCCGCCGGGATTCACCGTGACCGTGGTGGGGCGCGACAAGCGCCGCTGTATCTCTGGTCGGAATACGAGGTATCTCCTTTTCTATACGGCATGATCATCTACTTTCAACATGTATATCGATCGCACGGCGACGTCCGGCAGAACGCAAGTACCACGCATATCCCTCCTTAGCATCAAAGACGCCGCTCTGGTCTCAGCGGATGATTATCCAGCAATCACTAAGAAAGAAGCATACTCGCCGCTGCGGCTCCCTTCATCAAGACTGCATCCAATGGCCACTGAATCCAATGCTGGAACCGCTCATTCAAGGAACCCAGCACGTCCTGCAGCAGTCGTCTCGCCCATCCGCGGATCCACCACTTATCGTCCAAGACATCCAACAGCACGCAATAATGAGCCAGCATGATGAGCGCCTGCGGTACTCGCCTCTTGACCAGACTCGCAAATTGTCCGGTACCTTGCTTGGGAAAGCACAAGATCGATGCTACGCTGCAAGACTGCTGGGTGGGTAGGAGAGACTCATAGAGTAACTTGAGCTCGGCCAGCACGGACAGGCATATTCGTCGGTCATCTGGCTGCATCGGGTCTGCATCGAGCAGGAAGTCGAGATGCTCTAGTCCACAGGGCATGCCTTCGTGTAGAATTGGATTTGCGCTGCGGCAATGTCAGCCTATCGTCGAGGACAGACATCATTCAACTCACCCATGCACACCATGGACTGCGACCTCTTGAAACCCTCTGGTCAGTACAGGACCAAATGGCCCATGCGCCACCAACAGCCAGCTCTCCGCCAGAACAGCATCGATGCCTTGCACCAGCAGAATCATCTCAACAACAGTATCGATGGGTGTTACCCTGGGCGGGACAGCGTGCGCGAACAGAGTCATAAGCCAAGTGAAGATGAACTTTCCATTGGCGTTGTCCACCGTGCAAGCTGGAGGTTCCTGTCGGTATAGCATGATCGCTTTGTCGGCATGATTCACCGCGCATGCTCGGAGCATTGGGCCAGTTCCAGGCTCAAGGTGAGCTTTGTGCAGAGCGGTAAATGCCAGCAGTATGTGCATCACGTAGGTGCATGAGAACGCGAGATTGGGCAGTTCTCTCTCCCAGATGTGCATGGCGCACTCGTCGTGCTCGCCGAAAATGTCTCTTGTGTAAGACATGCTGTCGATGATCAGCTGGACGAGTAGTGGTGTGTCGCTTTGAACATTTGCCCTACTAATGGTGCATCAATTGCAGATCCTCTTGCCAATCGCATCGCTGTTCCGGCAAACCGCGGTTAACAAAACCCGTGAGCACAGTATATGTACTCGGCGCGCCGCCGCCTGGACTCCTCTGAGGACGCGGCGCAAGAAACGGTGGAACTGATGCGTCGAGGGATGCTGATCTGGAAGCACTTCTATCGGACGAGGACGCAGTCGTCCTCCGCCTCAACTTGGAATCTTTCCTGAGCCTGGACATCCATTAGAGTCTGTTGCGTGGAATGCCGGGTGAGAGTGCCGTACACAATCGGACCACCTGCTAACGAACAGGCGGCGTTATGCCTGGCGCAGTTCGAACATGGGGAGCCTTCATCGCACTACGCAGCACACGACTGTCAGCCTTCAAAGTCATCTCTTTTCGCCATCTTCAAGCAAGAGTCGATTGCTTACCTTCACATGCCGTTGCTTGCACTGGGCACATCCATTCCTTGACTTTTTATGGCCGATCCGCGGCGGTCTTCTAACAACACCTCTCAGTCAGCCCAGCCCTTCGAACGAACAAAAAGTCCGAGCCTTGCCAAAGATGCATACTTTTCGACAGTATCCGCATCCTCCCTCTTGAACATCATCTGCGTCGGCGCGAGCGTCTCGTACGGCGATCGGTCTTGCGCAAGAGGAAGGACTACCATCATCATTATCCGAGAGGACCATCTGTGATCGTTATGTTGGCAGTCGTGGTTGTTTCGGACAGAACGATGAAGAGGACAATCATGTTTGATACCGATCAAAGCAGGATCTTCGATCACGAGACCCTGCAGCACAGTATTGACTCTATTACATTAGATCCTTTTCGAGGCAGTGTCGACAACGGATGGCTGTGACAAGAGGGCCGGCTGCGGTACCGATCCACTGGTCACGCCAGGCCTCATCCCGTTGTTCCAAGTACATGGGTACATCTGTGAGAACAGTGTTATAGGTCAGCCACGATGTCTAGCGACCGACTTAACGCATGTTCTCGACAACAAATCGCCAGAGAAGCAGACTTTTCTTGTCACTACACGTCTTGCCTTCCGAGTCCAGGTCCAGGTACAACTTTTGTGATACCCCGAAGATATCACCAATGGCCAGGTAGTGGTAGTCGCCAAGTCCTTGGGGACTCATAGCGATGTCGATCATCCAGCCCTGGACTCAGGGCTCAAAAACGTGGTCGGCTCGGCCTCAAACGGGAAGGGCTTGAACACCCCAAGGAGATTTACTTGAAATCGTGGCACCGCCATACTCTTCGGATCATCTCCCCCACACTATCGGCATGCTGCATACAAGTTGGGCGATATCGTTCGCTTAAACCCGATTGAGTTCGCTTTTCTGTGGACTTGTGTCTTTCGCGGCAGCCCTCGTCGATCGGGCCAACGACCGAACTTGGCACATCAAAATCATACCGGCATCACATGTCCAAACAACACTGCAACAACATCGCCAACTCATCCCCTCTCCTTAAGGACCACCCCACCTCCAGACTATCCCAAAGCGGTAACATCTTATTCGACACGTGAGCCGACGCCTCACGGCCTCGCGACTGTCGATCTGCCGCTCGCCTCCACCAATGCCACGCTCACGACTGCTGCATTCTCGGAAGTCAAAACCCAGCACCGGTGAAGAAGAAGGGCCCTGCGCATTACCGATGTGGACAATGCCACACATACCGCTTTGGGAAAGGAGGTTGGAATGAGTCCAGAGGAGAAGGTGCATGAGAACGTGAGGACATCGGTTCGTGGTAGCATCTCGTAGATTGTTATGTCTGCTTATCCTCGACTGGTGCTAGGGCTCAAGCAGCTGGCATCCTGACACTCGTACCCCACAGTACACTTCGTCGTACTGACCGACACAATCAATCCCCGAATCAATATCCCTATCCCGCCCTCCCGTGCCCTCGACAAATTCGCCCTCATTCAAACGACTTAGAGCAATCAGGCCATCCGCGCGAACCACACTTAAGACGTACTCGTTGTCCCAGTCCAGGTCCTGGTCGTAGCGTGTCTTGCCGGTCGCCAAGTCGTTGATCTGGAACCAGATGATTCAGCGGTCGATGGCTGCTTGATAGGGACTTCCGCCGCCGTTACTGGTGGACGCTGGTGAAAGAATAGTCGCACATGGGTTTTGGTTTCGCTTGGGGAGTCGGAGTGGGTTGGGCGGGTTGGGTGGTGGGTTTCAAGCCTGTAGAAATGCCTTGGATCAACGCGGCGATGTTTGAGGCTTTAGCCTCTGCCGTGGCAATTGCTTCATCGAGAATGGATGCGGCTGGGTTGGGAGCTGCTGGGAGCGCGAAGCCCTGCGTTTGGTGGTAGCTGAGGAGAACCGCCGGCAGCATCGTGGTTGCGAGGTGCACCCTGATTGCTTTGGGAGAATAGTCTGCAGGTCGAAGTGGAATGAAGGATTGCCGGAAATTCGAGCTGACGTTTTGCCATAAATGCTGCGATGCGTGGAGAAGAGTCGCCATACTTATATTCTCTATCTCGTCGGGACAAGGGGCAGTGCATGTCGATGGCATTCAAGGCAAAAATGTCCCACCTCTCGCCGATGCTTTGACGCAGATCAAAGGCCATGCTCTGCCTATACCGATGGCATTCAAGCCGATGATGCGCCGTCTCTCACCGCAGCTACGACAATGGCCAGAGGTCATGCCGTCCCTGCACTCGTTACATCGTCGTAGCAATGAAGATCAAAGAGCGTCATGACCCTCAAAAGAATAGCCCTACAAAAAGCATGCCGGAGTCATTCACGGCCATATTCTTCCAGTCGAAGCTCGATCATCTGCCGGCTCTTTCCAGCCTGGTCACGCTGCGGACAGCCTTGTGCTTTTATCAGACCTTAGCCTTGCGAGCTTTTGTTGCCGCACCTTGTTGCTTGCTTTGCTGCAATACTGATGATCGGACAGTGCTGAGTGTGAAGGGCGGTCCGCGACGCGAACATGAATGCAGAAATTCAGGCGTGGTGCTGTAGGGTTCGGAGTTCGCCCTCAGCTAGTTCGTCTCGCTCACTTCCACCGCCATCCTTTCCCGTCTCAGCCAAACAACTCATGCCCAGCGAGACCGCCAGCAATTCACTCCACGCAAGCGGAAGAGCGAGGATACATGCTCGTGAATCCGGACAACGAGACCTCCGAGGCATGACACCACGCAGCTTTCTTCAGTCTTCGCGAACGGGAGAAGATGGCTGCGGTCTGGTTCCTCCGCGATAACGACAGGAGGTGGGAGTGGGGTATGGTCCTCAAGTTCTCCATGGAGAAGGATGGCATCTGGTGGGAAATCTTCTTCTTTCCCCTCAGCTCCTCGACGATTGAGATGCCGATCGGGAAGACTCCTGAGCGCAAGAGATCCGCGGGGGTTGGAGACAATCTTGAGCTCTGCATCTCTGCGCCCTCCGAAATCTCTTGTACCGATCGTTCCGCTGATGCGGATGTGCGTTGACAGCTGCGACCAGTAGAACTTGAGTAGTGTCCCGGTCGTCTCGTTGATTGATCGGTGTGAGGCTCCGATATCTCGTTCCATGAAATTTATGGGTGATGACGACCGTCCTCTTCAACAAGTCTTCACACCGGACTAATCGTCACAAACACCAAGGTCACATGGAACGGATTCCTTTTGTCTCTTTTCAAGGCTCCACGATCAGAACATAGTTTCACCTCTTTAAGTTTTGACAGAATGGCTCTTGCTCCATCTCAATATCTTCAACGAGATCACTTTTGTGGCTTCTTTCTGAATGGACACCCAATATTTTGGCTTTTGCAAAGATCATTCTACTTTTTCGCCTCTCCTCTCCAATCTTACAGTTCTGCCTCCACCTCCTCGAAAAAGCAACAAAAGTCATCTTCACGCTGTTCGCGTGCTTGGTAATGTGGTCCAGTGGATGAAGGAGCAAACTGGATGAAGAGCAAGATCCCGTCGAAACGAGTCAAAGCCAAGGCCGCTCTTCAGGTGTAGAATCAGTCGAAAGTTTGCGCTCTCAGTATGGGTTATAGCCACGGCCGCGAGGACGGTAGCCGCCACGGTAGCTGTAGAGCGATCAGTAAAATGTCAACGCAGCGGCTCTTCTTCACGCAAACTCACCCGCCTCCGCGTGGTGCGAATGGCTGCTGACCGTAGCCACCACCCCCACGACCACCGTAACCACCTCCTGGCGGTCCGCCGTAGCCTCCACCAAATCCACCACGCCCACCACCGCGAGGCCCTCCGCGTCCGCCTCCGCCGCCACGACCAGCGCCTCGAGTCATGCCAGGAAGATTTGTCCGTTTGGGCACGACCTGCATTAGCATGTCAGTATCTATCCACCTCCACACATCATCGACTCTTCATACCTTGATCGCACGACCGCGGAACGTGCTATCATTGAGCACCAGCGCTGGCGTCACCAGATTGGGCTCCGAAAACTCCACGTATGCGTACCCCTTTGGATGTCCGGTAAACTTATCCAGCAGGATCGTGACGCGGTTGATGGAACCGCAGCTCTGGAAATGCGCCTGGATCTCCTCGGGACTTGCGCCGTAGTCCACATTGCCCACAAAGACACTCCGCGCGTCGATGTCCTCCTTGTTCTCGCGCAAGTTGTCCGCTTGCGAGTCAATGTTGGCTTGCAATTCGCGCAACTTGGCGGCTTCGGCTTCCATCTCCTCCACGCGCTTCTTCATGGCGGCAATCTCCTCCTCATCGCCGAGGTCGTCGTCCTCTTGTTGTCGGTCCAGCTGCTCGTCTTGTTCGCGCTTGACATCTTCGGTGTCGGCCATGGTGGCGGAGGATGCGTTGGAGGTAGATCTGGGTGGGTTTCGCGTTAGGTACTCGTCTGGCATGCTCGCAGAATGAATGTGATACGAATGCCGGCGCGTCGCGGACGAGAACGTACCAGGAATGAGGGATGAAGTGGTGTTGACGAGATTGGCAACGTATTCTGGTGCAAGAAGAGGCGCAGTGAGAGGTGTTGTGGTAGTTGTAAAGGTAATGGAGGAAGCTGTTCTGAAAGTCGGAGCTTGAGAAAGATGCCATGCCCTTCACATGAAATGCGACTAACCGCTTTGGAATTAGTCTCGTTCAGCTGCCTTTTCTTCAGTCTTCACGATGCGTCTCGTCTTCCTTCTGAAACATTCACCAATTGAGGATCGTTCCGGCAGCATGATGCCTGAGTGAGAGAAATCCATGGAGTATCACTAAACTACGCACTGGCAAGATATGTCTTCCTATCCAACGATCGTGAACGTTGACAACTGAGTTCATGTGGTTCCAGAGGAGGACTCGGCTTCCTGCATCACTTCAAGTCTATTCAGCTTCCTGTCGGCTGGGAGTAAAGGACGTCTGATCACAGGGCGGGACTCGCACGCTCGGTGAGATCGACGTCGGCATCATGCTCCTCGAGATCAAGGTCGGGAGAAGCTGGCTGCGGCGTTTGCCTGTTCGGAGAGCCACATATATATATCTTCCACTGAGGATCTCCGCTTGCTGCTCACCCTCCGGATTCGCGAACGAACCGGAATGAAAAACCCGATGGATCAAGCATAACTCCATGCAGCGTCCTCAGTACGAGTCTGACTCCGTTTATCGACGCAGGAGGAGAGAGAGTAGAAGCAAAGCACAATCCACAATAGAAACGAAGAGACGCAGATAAGTGAGTAAGACATTCAGTTCAACAGCTTTGTGGTATCGCGACTAGAACAAGCCAATGAAATACTCCTATTTCACTGCTTCCACCCCCCAAGCGCCAACGAAAGCATGGTCTTCCTCACAGACTCCTGCCATCAGCATCGTTGAACCTCATCTCTCGCCAATCAAAGACACGCAAACATCATTCCTCTCACTGTCTCTCCCCCTCTCTCTCTGTCTCTCTCTTCCAAGTACCCGATCTGTAGACTCAGTCGCAAACACACGCCGCCTCCCAACCGCCTTGCGTCGATTTCGCCATCGATCATGCATCCTGCATATCATCAGCCCAACCTCTCTAACCCCAACGATCCGCCACTCAGCACCACTCACCTCCCCACTCCCAACCCATCTCCCCATCCCCTCAATACGGACAATCAAAGTCCTTCGGACAAGCATTGTAAATCGGCTTCCCCGACGGATCCTCCGCCTCACACCAAGTCAGCCCAGGAAAAGCCGTGTCGCCATTAACCTTGCAGAACCCCTTCCAAATCCTGCACGTCTGCGAGGAAACAAAGTGTACAAGTCAGCCATAGTCATGACGATACGTGAAAATACACTTTTGAACATACCTGCAAATCCTCCATCGTCGGATGCGGCGTGATACCCGCACAATTCCGATCATGGCAGTACCCGTCGCAGCCATGCTGATTCCAACCCGTGACTCTGACGATGCAATTGTTGGATTTTCCGTCGGGTTTTTGGCAGATGCAGAAGGAGTCGCAGGCCGTGGTGGAGGCGATGAGGAGGGAGAGGAGGGCGAAGAGGAGTTGCATGGTTGTGGCGGTGGTCGAAGGGTTGGTTGGGATGGAGCTGGTGCTGAAGGTGGGATGGAGATTGTTGTAGAGAGAGAGTGTGTGTTTTCTTGCGTGTGAAGAGGAAGGATGCTGTAAAGGAGAAGCGTCTTGTCATAGAGGAACTGTCCTTTCTCAGGGAATACTTGATTTATCTCTCCTCCAAGCACCCAGCGATTGCGCTCTTTTCTCTCTCTCACACGCACACTCTCTCTGAATCTAGTACTCCTAGTCAGCCCCGTCGTTTCTTAACGCCTGGGATGTGCCCTCTCCAGAGAGTCTCACTAGGTGCTCGCTTGTTGCTAGGGCTGGCAATGGCAACGCACTCTCTTCGGTCCGGGAGGAAGCACTGCAGATTCCGGGGAGTACAGATCAGGGCAAGCAGTCTCCCTGACGGAGATCTTGAGAACGTGGGCAGGGCGGAGCTCTTGCGTCGCGACTAGAGGTTTCAGTCCTCGTCAGGTGGTCTCGCAAAGAGCCGAATGCCGGACTCCTAGCCTGACGGCTGGCGATAAGCTCCTCAATTTTGCGTGGGAGTGAGGCGGCCTGGACGAAAAGATGGCGATGTATGTCTACGCTCGGCTGTCGGTTCAGTGCTTGCCGGCCGTGGCGCCGACAGTCTCAAAGTTCGCCTTAGAGACTGTTCGTACCTCATGATTAGTCCCGCCTCATTCTACAGTCCAAGGTCATCGTTGAACCATACATTTCCCTGCCCATGCCTTGACTCCATCCTATGATACACCCCATACCCATATTCTTCCATCCACACCTCGCATTCCCGCTCTTGAGTCGTCGTAATTAGGTATTGCAGTCGTAATGTATGCCATCTCTTTGCGCCACGCACTCCCGAACCCACCATCGCGCCACCGATCCTCCAACAGTATCTCCAGACAACACCTCTTTCACAATCCCGGCTTGTAAATCTGCCGACTCCTCCCCCCGTCATTCTTCCGAAAAACGAGTTGTTTCTACAACACGCACACAGATTAGCACTGACTCTTGTCACCATTCCCTCCAACATCAAGAAGAAAAGAAAAAAAAACTCACATCGACAACATCCATCACCAACCCCAAATCCAGTCCTAAAAACTCCTCCACGGTCGCACAATGCTTCAACGTACTGACATCATCCCCCGGCAGCGATCGCAGTCCGCCTTGCGTGTCCAATTTCCTCACTTGCTTCCTCTCCCTCTCCCGCATCTCCGTCGTATCGATGACCGCACAACCTTTGCCATATAGCTTCTTCATGCGCGCGGTAATCTGCTGTTTACGTGTCGGACGAGCTTTGATCTCGGCAATCTTGGCGGCGCGATCGAAGAAGTATTGTGGGTAAGCCTCCGCGAGGTTGTTGGTGGATGTGTTGGGTTCGGGAGGCAGGTCGCGGATGATGTTCCAGAGTTCGCGGTCGAAGGGAGCGTCCGTCGATATCCTCGGAAAGGATGGAGGGTGGGTCGGAGGAGCATAGGGGCGATGGGTGACGTGCATGGGAGCTATGGGAGCGGGCTGCTGTCGAAAGGTCGGTACTGTGCCATCGTGGTCCATCACATGGTCCAGTAAGTCCATGGCGGCGCCAACGTCCTGGCTTGGGCCCGATGCTGATAGCGCGACGAGAGCATCCTCCATGACCGTATCCTCGTCATTGGATGGAGCCTGGATAGATCGCTCGCAAATGCCAAGTAGGGACCCTACATCCGCCGTGTCGGTGTTCGGTTTCCCACCGACCGCGTGCTGTTCAGTAGAGTCGAGACCCGCAGTTTCATCAACATCGGACATGTGCGAAGCGCCTGCCGAGGTGTCCGGCTCGATTTCTGGCTCCACGCTGACCGATCCACCATCGAGTGATGCTTCATCGTCTTCGACAACCGCCCGTGTCGTCCGCTTCGACTTACTCGGCGTGATATGCTGGTCGTCCTGTTCCCGTCGCGGCGATTCTTCACGTGCGCCGGCCTGCGACTGCTTTACTGGCGACACAGGCTGGCCCAAGGTAGGATCCCAATGCTCGACCTCCTTTTCCAACCCGGGGATGAGTCCGAACCAGAGCGTCTTGGACTTGCCACCGAAGCTCGGCTGCCAGTCCAGCCTCCGCAGATATTTCTTATCTTTGTGGACTACACTTTCTTGCGCGTACATGAAGGCTTTCAGGGTGGCCGCCCAATTGCTCTGCCCGAGCTCGTAGCCTGGAATGTTCTTAGCGATCCACTCGGCGGCGCCATGGCTTGTGAGTCGTCTTCCAGGGGTATCGCACATCGCCATGCAGATGAGTTGACGGTAGACTCCTGGAGGGCGGCTGAAGGAATTTCCCAGACCGTGGAAGCCGGTAGACTTCGGATCCGCGGTTTTTTGCACGGGCGCAGCGGATGGAATGGGAGAGTCGCCGGCAGAAGCTGACTTTCGTCGCTTGCGCCTGTGCCTTGGATCAGTGCTGGGCTCATTTTCGTCCTGGCGTCCATCTGTTTCTGCATCAGCATCGACCCTCGAGGTATTTGGATCGAGCTCCAAGTCGACATCTGGCGGAGGCTCCTGGGCATCAATGATTGCCGTGGCCTTCTTCGTCAAGTTGACCTTGCGACGTCTCTCTCTAGGGTTGTGTTCGCAGCGAATGTGTGCGCGGCGACAATCAGGGCACGCCGTTGTCGTTGGGCCCGGACGGTGCTCGCAATGCTGCTTCTTCCGTCGGCAATCCTCGCATGCCGCTGTCGTCGATGCATCAAGTCTGACCATAGCAGCATGTTGCTCATCAAGTGAAGGATCGTCTTGCATGACATCCGCGGCTCTTCGAGAACTGCCGGCGCTTCCGGCCATAGACTCATCAACCGAGGGTGCTCGCGATGGTGGAACAGAAGCTGACTTTGAAACTCTGGAACCATTGATGATGGTCGAAAGTGGCGCCGCCGTTTTAGCTGCTTCCGTGGACTTCACGCACTCAGGGCACATCTTGATACCCCATGGATTGGACGGCACAGGTATCACCTTGCATTCTATGCATTTGATCGACTTCGATGGCTTGGATCGTGAGCCTGTCCGTTTGGCGAAAGAGCGGTTGTTCTCTGTCGTCATGACACTATCGACGGGCGAGGCAGACCCGACGGAGTCGCGCAAGTGGTTGGTCGGAAGTTCCGGTTTGGCGACCTCTTCTGCGGCAGGTTGTAGCGGTAAAGGAGCAGACGGCCGCGATGCGTCATCCTGTCCCACGTTTGGGTTGTCGCTGATGTGAGGACCCTCAGGTGGGCGATGAGGTTGGACAATGCCGACTGTGTCAGGAAGCGGAGCAGGCGCTTCGCCTTCGCCTGTCTTGCATTCGCCGGCCCGATCCGTATCAGTCGTATCGGTTCGTTCAGGCGCGATCGAGACGGTCGAGGTCTCCGTTCCGGCATCTTTCTCTGTTGGCTTAGGCAACTCCTGTCCGGGAGGACCAGTTGTGGTGTTCGCAGTTGCCAAAATGACCTTCCGTGTCAGATTGAGCTTCTTCGCTTTCTTCGGCGCGGCAGGCCTCTCCGGCGAGTTGAAGCTCTCATCAACGAGATGAGCGGCCTCGTCGGAGTCGATGTCAACGCCGACTGCGTCCGTCCGCTCCAGACGATCTTTCATGACCTGCTCCTTCCCTGACGATGTTGCAGCCTCATAGCGCGAAGGTTCGACAGCAGAGTCGCCTTGCGAAGGCCGACTTTCTTCGGCAGGCGACTCACATCGCTCTCGGTCAGCCAGCTGAGCCTTCGACCGCTCAGTCGGTCCTGCGTCTTTTGTCGCTGTGGCTGTCCCAGCACATCCAATCCCGGGTCGTGCGTCTGCGATGGGAGCGTCAACCATAGTGGTGTTGACTATAGCGGCAGGAGTTTCGGGCTTTTCCGCGACGGGCTGCGGGTTGGCGTCACCCTCGATTCGAGCAAGCGGCGGACCAGGAACTTCCTTGTACGGCTCCTTGTGCTCCTCTGCCAAGCGCGGCTTCTTCGCTGGACTGGCCACATCCGAAGCAAAAGGAATGTCTGCAGTGTCCGACGTCTCGGGAGCCCGACGCTTTAGGGGAACGGCCTTTCTCTTGCACCGCGGACATTGCCACTCAGGGCTTTCGAACTGTGGTCCAACCAGGCATCTTCGGTCGTAATACCGCGGACACGTCGAACATCGCAAAAGCTTTGCGGTACGCTCCTTGCAAACATGGCATTTGGGACCCTTTGATCCAGTAGAGTCCGATGCAGATGGCACACTAGCCACTGAGACGGAGTCTGTGTCTCGCTGGAGCCGGGCCTGAAGAGGCGGCACTGTACTGTTGGTGCGTGACTTTGGCGAGTCTGGCCCCGCGGTGACCATAGCCACCCCGCCTTCGGGCAGACTGACGGCCGCGCCTCGGACAGCGAAACAGTCTTGTCCTACAAGAGGGGACACTGCGTTGACTGTGGGACCGCTTGCGGCGGCACCTCTTATTGCGAAATCATTCTGCACGACGTGGTTGGCCAGGAATGCGGCCTTGTTCAGCAAAGACGGTGGCACGTCCTGTCGAGGCTGGGTGAAGTAATGTCTGCGTCCGTCGAGGTAGAGCTCCATGCAGTCTCCAAGTCGATACATCTGAAACAGCTTGACATCTTGGAGGCCCTCAAAGCAGCGCTGCGCTGCATCTCTCCCAGATGCATCACTTTCGAACGCGATCACGAAGCCGATCGTGTCCATGTGAATACATCTGGGCGCGTGACTGACCTCTACGGCCGCCACCAGTTGGCGCTTGATACCGATAGCCGATGGCATGTATTGGGATGATATTGCGATATGTGGATGTTGCAGAATATCCGATCTGATATCCCGCATCGACTTTGGAGCAGTGGGCACTCCTTCCAGACCAGGCGGCGAAGAGACGGGTTGCGCAAGCCGCAATCGAGCTGGACCTGTAGGGATCGATGCTTCTCCAGCTTTCCTCTTGGTTCGCGGTGGTGAGATTGACTTCCTCCAAGAAAGATTTCGAGCGTAAAGGGGCGGAGGTGACACTGCATCGCGGGCTGGAAGAGGCGAGCGAGCAGCACGTGGAGGTGGTGAGCTACGCGACGCAGCTGGTCTTCTCAAGGCAGAAGGAGATTTGCGTCTGACGTATGCTTAGCAGGGTGAATACTCGATGCGGCTCAAAATCTACACACCCATCAGACCATGAACCATAGCGATCTCTGTAGCGATCATCACGTTGATAGTCGAATTCGTCCCGACGTTGTCGACCGCGATGGTCAATGTCAGATCCTTCCCGCCTGAACGCATGCCTGACATTGGCAGGAGACGACAGCGCGTCTGGGCGGTACGAGTCGTATTTGGCCGCCGGTCGAGGTTCTTGAGAGCCATAGGGGCCATAGCCGTCCCGAATACGCGGTGGTGATGCCCTTCGATCGTGGTCCTGAAGCAGATTGGTCAGCGTCTTGAAGCTTGCGACTAGTCTTCTAGTTGCAGGATATCAACCGGCAATGCACGCTCAGGTCTTTTCAGTTTTATGTTTTGGTCGTCACTTGGTCTTCAGAGGTTACGCGCAGTCCTCGAAAGAACCGCCGCATCCATGCAGGAACCATCGGACCTTTTACCAGTGGTGTCATCGTTGCGTGATTGGCCATTGCCGGTGCTGTGACTGTGAATAATAGGACGGGAAAGTATCGACTTACCCTGGTGTCTGACACGCGGTAATCCGAACGCCCCTCATCGTCCTCTCGACTAGGTGACGCGCCCATGTATCGAGGCGCGCCGGAGAGTAAGCTGGCTCGCGATGGGTGCATTGACTGATGCTCGCGCGTAAAATGTCATCACTGTCGTTGATGATGGTCCGGAGAAGAGTTGCGTGGTCTGGGAGGAACGGAAGTTCGATCTGATGTTGTTGAACGACGCTTGGACATTCGGGAGGAACAGGGAGTTGTGCGGAGCCGCAGGACCATGGCAATGTCTCACTTCAATGCCGCACAGAAGAAATCCGACATATTCTCGACGTGGTGAATTCCGGGTATGCAAGTTGGGCTGTTGTCTATCGGAATTGGATGGTCAAGGTTCAAGGGAAGGTTGAAGAAGCATCCTAGCGCCGAGCTAGACTAATCAATTCGCGGCCCGCAAAATCGAGGGGTACAAGGCGGAAGGCGATCTCTGGACGACGTGGAGAGTGAAAGTTAGGTTGGTATTGACAGCTTGTCGTCTTGTCGTCTGTCCTCACTTCGCTTCATTACACGCCCGACAGTGCTCGCAACTCGGCCGAGTCTGCGTGTGCTCAGTGCGTCCTCGCCGACATGGACTTTCTCAAGTCAGCCGTGGCCTCCATAGCCAAAGGTCCGGCGTTTGGCTATTCCTTTGGCGATCGCGTGGACTTCGATCAGTCCATCTGGACATTGCACAATGGCACCAAGCGGGTAGGTGTGGTCCGGTGAGTAGCATCAGCTCAGACCATACTGACCATGTCCAGGAAGACGGCTCCAAATGTAGCATCTTCTCCTTCGACATCACCGCCAACCGATCCCGATTACCACTCGCGAGGAATGCGCTGCGAAAGTTCAAGACTCTGCGACATCCGGGCATAGTAAAAGTACTGGATACACTAGAGGTGGGTGACATGGCCGAACGCATCAATCGTACGACCAAAGACTTATTGGACAACAAGGTAGACGGAATCACTTATCTACATCGCAACTGAGCGCATCACACCCTTGAACTGGTCCACACGACGAAAAGCACTGTCCGAGGAGAGCCTGAGATGGGGACTACACAATGTTGCGAAAACACTCAAGTTCATCAACGACGAGGCCGCATCGGTGCACGGCAGTATTCGAGCGTCGTCAATCTTCACGAGTGAAAGCGGAGAGTGGAAGATTGGAGGTCTGGATATCCTCAGCTCGATGAAAGAGGATGATGCGGTGATCTTCACACAAGGCAGTCTGGTGCCGGATATTGGGCGGTACTCTGCGCCGGAGGTCGTCAAAGGAGGATGGGACAGCGTACGGAGGAATCCCACGCATGCATTGGATTCCTACAGCTATGGCATTCTGGTCACGGAGGTCTTCAATGCTGGACTCTCCGGGACCGACCAGATTGGATCAACGAAGGGGATACCTGTGAATATGCAGAACAGCTACAAGCGTTTGGTCCATGCAGCACCCAAGATGCGACTGAGTGTGGCGCATTTTCTGGAGCAAGGCGTTCGCAGTGGCGGTTTCTTCGACACGCCTCTAATACAGCTCACGAATGGCATAGACAATATGGGATTGAAGAGCGAGACCGAGAAGGATGCGTTTTTGAGGTATGCTGCGACTGATGTCACGACACTGACCTTCGCTGACATGGAATTCTAGCGAACTCTCAGCGGTCGTGGAGTCGGACCAGTTCCCGGAAGAGTTCTTCAAGGTCAAGGTCTTGCCGGAACTCCTCAAGTCCGTGGAGTTTGGAGGCGGAGGACCCAAATCGTTCGCTCTGGTGATGCGAATTGCACAAAAGCTGTCCGAAGACGAATACGACACTCAAATCACACCCGTCGTGGTACGGCTCTTCACAAGTCCTGATCGAGCATTGCGAGTCTGCCTCCTCGACAACCTCCCCCTCATGATCGACCACCTCTCCCAAAAACTCGTCTCCGACAAGATCTTCCCACAAATGGTCACCGGCTTCGGCGACCTCGCTCCCGTCGTCCGCGAACAGACCGTCAAAGCAGTCCTCGTCGTCGTCCCAAAATTGAGCGACCGCATCGTCAATGGCGAACTCCTCCGACACCTCGCCAAGACCGCCAACGACGAACAACCCGGCATCCGCACCAACACGACCATCTGCCTAGGCAAAATCGCCAAGAACCTCGGCGTCAACTCCCGCGCCAAAGTCTTGACTGCAGCCTTCTCTCGCGCCCTCCGCGATCCATTCGTGCACGCCCGAAACGCCGCGTTGATGGCTCTCGCCGCGACCGCAGATATCTTCTCCGAAGACGACTGTGCGACGAAGATGCTGCCAGCAATCTGCCCCTCGCTCGTCGACAAAGAGAAGATGATCCGCGACCAAGCCAACAAGACTCTGACGGTATACCTCGACCGCGTCCGCAAATACGCCACCACCCTTCCCGACACCGTCTTGCCTCCTCCCGAAACCGTCTCCGCCGGTGGCACTCGAATGAGTACACCGCAACCCGGCCAACAGTCCGCCAGCGCCCAGGGAAGCAGCCAATGGATGGGCTGGGCCATCTCCTCCTTCACCAACAAACTCGGCGCCGCAACAGGCGAGATTCAACCCAATGGCACACCCGCCGCAGCAGCTGTAGCCGCCGTCTCCTCCCACCCGCACCTCGACCGATCAGCCTCTTCCTCCCCCGCCGTCAACGGCCGGGAAGCCCGCGTCCTGCTATCCTCCAACCCCGCTCAAACCTCTTCCCTCCGCAGCGGCGTCTCCACTCCCGCGGCAGACGAGGAAGACTTCGGCGACGGATGGGGAGACATGGACGACAACCCTCCCGGACAGGACGAAGAAGAAATGGCGGATGCATGGGGCGAGCCGGTGACGAAAAAATCTGCTTTGAACACGAGGCCGAGCACGGCGAAGAGTACGGTTTCGAGTACGTATGATGATGGAGGCGAGCCGGACTTTGAGGGGTGGTTGAATGCCAAGGCCAAGGCGAAGACGGGAGGGAGTGCTGGGAAGGCGTTGCCGAAGGGGTTGACGAAGAAGACGACGTCGACGCCGCCGGCTGTTGGAGGGAGGCCGGCTGTGAGACCGATGGTGAAGAGTAATGTTGCGGCGAAGCCGGCGGCGAGTAGTAAGCCGAAGGTGGAGGAGGAAGACGATGATTGGGGAGATGCGTGGGGTTAGGTAGAGGCGTGAGGGGAGGGAGATGTAGACCATTGGAACAGCCACCGTCTGATCGATCACGCCATCTTGCACAATGAACATTCAAGATGCGGACGGCACATTTCGTGCTTCGAATAGAGCACATCATCTCCGTATGCTTCGTATACAGCAAGTCCCATCTAGCAGCAAGATGCCCTTCAACGACGGATCCCGTGCGCCTGAGCCGACCATGTAGAACTAAGTCCTCCCATATGCCTCCAATGCCCAATCCATTCCCACCACCACCCGTCCCATCTAAAGCTGCACATCATTATTCAACAACGTCACCTGCTCCCCGGGCTTAAACGCCGGCAAGCCAATATACGGACACCCATCACACCGAAACGCATCTCCCAGCGCACAATTCCCACACGATCCGACTTTCCCTTGCACCGTGAAATCCACCTCGGTCAGGTCGTCCGCCTGCAGCATCGCCGCATTGTTGGATGAGGACTTGGATGGTTCGTTGAGCTGCAATTTGGCGAGGTTCGCGTCGGCGGCGAGTCGGGTCGCTTTGTCTTCGGCTTCGATGCGTTGCGCCAGACCGCAGGTGCAGTCTTTGCAGGCGCGGCGGCGTTTGGTGTTGGGCTTGCAGGCTTCGGCTGGGACGTTGTCAGATTACGCTCGATGGAGACGTTTTGCTCGTGGATACGTACGGATGATGAGCGGCTTCTGCCTGTCTTCCTCGGATAGCAGACTCTCCGGATCGATCCTCGCGGCGTTCTGCAGCGCCTCGTCACTCGGAAATTCGTCCTCGTCATCTTCATAGTCGTCATCCAGGTCGTCCACGTTGTTGATGAACCCCACGCCCGCCGGTGTAGCCTGTACAACATTCGTAGAGATGTCCTCGCTCTTCCTCTTCGCCGTATTCGCCGCCTCGAAATCATTCGCCGGCACCGCCGCGGCGTTCGCCTTTTTCCTTCCGAAGCTCAACTTGACCGTCTGCGCCGCCGCCGCAGCAGGCTTTGTGATGTCCGCGCCGTCCGCCACCAGTCCCGCCAAAATCGCCTCCGTCTGCTCTGCTTTTCCAAACGCATTTCCAGACTGTGACTTTAGTCGACCGCCGGGCTTGAGTGACTGGGATATCCTTTCTATGACCTCGCGCGAGAGTGATTGTGAGGATTGTGCTTGGTCGACGTCGGACAGTACGAGCACGACGTCATATGTGGTGGCGGGTAGGGAGACGAGACCGAGCGCCAGGCGGTCGAGCATTTGAATGTCTGTCGCATTGCGGTCGTAGGCTTCGGCGACCTGTGTGAGAGCGGAGGGGTGAGAGGCGACGGATGGTGGGGCGAGGAGGAGGGTTCGTTGAGCGGTGGTGGTGGACTTGGCTGGCGGGTTGAAGTCCATGCCGAAGTCGGGAGTGTTGTCGATTGTTACTGCAGGCGCCATGGTGATTGAGAGGGACTGTGGGTGTTGTGAGTGAGGTTGGTACGTCGGAGAGAAGTTGGGAAGTGTATGGACGGTGAGTAATCCGATTGAAGAAAGTGGAGTGACATAAGAGGGGTTCAAGGGCGATATCGGGCGGCATTACAAGATCAGGTACTAGTAAGGTAGTTCTACCTGAATGGTGGGATGACATGTTCTCCCGCGTATACACGCCCACACCAGTACCAACGAGCAAGGATTGAAGCGCTATAAAGTCTGCGAATCAATGTCTGTCTATTGAAGAGATTTAGCTTTGCGTTCATAGGTCGACACGGCTCTTCGGCAAGGCTTTTGGTCGCCGTCACGACTCTCCGGAGCAGAGTGCTCGATCGAGGCAGTCAGGTAGCATAAATATATAGCATTTGCTTCCCACAGTCACTCGTACATGACAGCCAGTCGCATGACTCCCACTCCGCTTGAGGCTCGACCTTGCTCTGCTGAGGCGGCGGCAAACGGTTCCAGTGATGTGCCTATGCCCTCTCGTCTCGATAGCATTTGTGCGGAGCTCTTCGTTGCTGAGTTGAGTGATGTCTCTATCCGAGCGTCTCCTTGAAATCCGCATCTGGGATGCCGCGAGCCTCCGTCTGTTGTCTGTACAAGAGTTGAGATACATATTAGTCACGACTATCCACTGTCGCTCGTACAAGTGCCGTGAGTCCATCTATTTCGGCTTCGGCTTTCCAATCTGATAGCCCCAATTCCGCAGCGTCTTGACGACTTTCGGCGTGATGGCAACTGTGAGCGGCACTCGGATGAAGATCAGAGACTTGTGAACTCCATAGGCGAAGAGCAATTGAGTCCAGATACCTGACCAGTCTCGTTAGCAAGTGTCCATGCGGCACACTCCCAATATGTTTATTCTTACTAGCATTCTCATGCTTCGCCTTCTCCGCAACCGCAGCGTCCGCATCTCTTGTCGCCTCCTCAGCAGCATCCAGCGCCTCTTTCGTCTCCCTCCGCTCCATCAATCCCGGCGCGACCTTCTCAAGTGTAGTCCAGAAGTAATCCATGATCGCATGTTCGACCTTTGCTATCCGTTCTGTCCCAAACCATCGCACAGCCAAGTAGCAGAATGGGAAGTCGATCGCCGATAGTCCCAGGTATATGCCCACCACTGTCCAGCCGTATTTCTTCGACATCGCCCTCATGCGTTCTGACATGGACAGCTTCGTTTCATCGATCCTGGGACCGGTTGGGTTCGTGCTGTTGTATCGTGTCTGTCGCGCGCGGCGGAATAGTGAAGCTCGCCATGTTGATGTCAATGCTGGTCTTGCGCATCGGATTGTAGTTGTGGCGAGGCTTCGCCGTTGCGGTATCGTTTTCGATTGTAGTCGAGGAGCTGTGATTTCTGTCCGGCGCGAGGCTCTGAGTAGAGCTTCTTGGGCAGTCGGCACTTGGCGAAAGAGCTGGAAGATGCGTGATGTCTTCAGCATGGCAGCTCCGGGAGTGAGGATACGTAAGGAGTGTGTCGAAACGTCGATGGGAACGGTCGCGCTTGGATGGGTTTGTCTCGTTGATGCTGTCGATGCTACGGATATGTCCTCCCTATTGTTGTCTCGCCAAAAAGTTGCAAGCTGGGAAGTTCCTGCCAAGGCCCTTTGGTCGGCTCGTCATGATCCTTGAGCTAGGAGATTTTCTTCCAGAATACGCGAAGAACAACCTACTTTTCTGTTACGACTGTGAGGTACCAGCCCAGCATCGATGACCGATCTCACAGACGGTCGTCAAATCACGAGGAGAATCTTCAACGAAACGCCAGCATCGAGGTCGCTCAACGATCGTATCGAACTCGCCTGTGTTTGGCACGATTTCAGAACCAAGATTCCATTCCGATGATGCCCAAAGAATTTGCTGGTTGGGCTGTGAGACGGCTTGTCCTTTAAGATCACTTAACAGACTATGCTATAGCGAAGATCCATGCGGCACTGCTTTGGAAATGCCCTCGCTTCCACGTGCTTGGGTTGGGCGTCCACTGCTGCACAGCTTGACTCTGTCTGCTTCTCTGATGAGCAGAGTTTCAGCAGCAATTTAGGGCAGGGTGGTACAGCCGACCGAGCGTCCATGGCTTGTTCTTCACAGACGAGGGTTCGAGCCGCATCACTATATGCCGTTGTGCATTGCGGTGGCGTTTCTGGATTCGTTGCAGAGTTCAGTGCGGCTGCCCGACTACGACGATCCCACTGCCTGTTTATCAAGGATGCTCATGCTTCCGTTTGATTTTGGAGGTTTGAAAGTGATTGAGTGAGGATGTCAAGTCCACAAAGCCTGTCGCCCTGGCGGCTCGGCATGAGAGAAAGTGGTTGATTATGGACAGCCATCCGGCGCGGCAAGTACCTGTGCTCCTCGCAGAAAGCATGGCGTACGATGCTGGGATGATGGGAACCCTTGTCGGCAATCGTCGGAACTGAAGAGGTATATCGGCCATGGTGCATGAGATTGAGAGAGCGGTGGGCCTCGCCTCTTGTTTTGATGCACTTGCACCGCATTGCATTGAGCCTAAACCAACCGGATGTTTGGCCGGTTTGGCGTCATTTAGGTCGTGCAGGGCAGATCAAAGGACCATGGTCCGTGGCTTCGATGTGTTACCCTTTGTCGGAGCGAGTTGTGGGGCCCTTGGATACCAGCCCTAGTGGAGTGGTAAGGTATCGCTTAGAGGAATGTGGCTGATGAAGATACCAACGGAGCTTTCTCTGCCTGTCCCATACTTCCAACGCGAACGATTTGGTAGACATGGTACTGGAAACGACAAGATATAGTCCACAAGCAAGAAAGCACCGCTTGGTGCTGAGACTTGACTGGAACTCGCAAGCATGGTGTATATTCAATCGACCCCACCGCTCGCAATGGAGTCTGACAATTGAGTTTACGCTTGGAGACTCTGTTGCGTACTCCTTGTCATCCTCCTGTAAAGCAATCTGAGCCCAGCCTATCACCACGGTGGAGCACAAGCTCGCCATAACTTCGCCATGTCTGCGAAGGTTATTTGGACTTCTCCCTAGCGTTACCACTGCAGCCCGAGACGGCTCGCTTGCGACTCCAATTCCTCCCGCCCGCCCATGTACAACGAGACCGACCGCGAGGCTGACGTTTGGCTTACCAGGGAGCGAGTGCCGAGTGTGCGTGGAGCAACCAGAGCGCGTGCATCGCTTCCAAGTGTGCGAGAGAGCTGGAGGTGCCTTGCTCGCCTGCCTGCCTGCCTGCCAACCCGAAAGACCGATCCGAGCTACGACACGCAAACACATAAAAGACCCATAGCGAGCCCACCTATATATGCAGTCCAGGGTAAGCACGCTTTGTTCCACTTCTTCTGTGCTACCATTCCCATCATCCTGCTTCAGTCTTACCTGCCCACCCAATCTTCTGTCTACATGATGCAGGCCGTACCGCTCAACTTTTCTGTCCCCTTCGTACCGTACCCAACTCCGCCCTTTCGTGCCTCGCTAGACGGCTGCCGTTACCAACTCGACCTCGACCCATTCACGATGGGAGCCCGGACCACGAACCACGTGCAGGTGGATGGTATTGGTGTCTTGGACTACCAAAGTGCCATCGATATCGCCCGCAACAGTGAAGGGGAGCTGGATCCGACGGTCTCGGCATATCTGGAACTCGCCCTCACGGATATCTGGAGTCGCATCAGCCTGAACCCCGCAACCTACATCATGACCAAGGACGAGTTCGCCGTGTTCAACTTCTACCGTGCTCGCTTCGAAGGCAACCAAGTGGCAGAGCAAGCCGTCGCTCGATACTGGTCTCACACACACGACCTCACAGCAGACACCTCGGCCTGATAGGATGCTGCTATCGTGCCCACCACTGCCATCGTCATTTCTGCTCACGCTCGCTGTCTCTCCACCATCGGCGAATTTGTCATCCGATGTGAGCAGCGGCTAATTCACACGTCGAGCAGTGTCGATCCCCACTTCTTCCATTTTCGGGGCCGACACCGACGCCTGTACCAAGAATGCAACGACCTGAATCCGACCACCTTCCGGAGCAGCAGCAGCCACAATCATGTGCACCGCCAGCCGGCACCAAACCTTCGCGTACCACTTCAGCATCATGCAGGCTTGTCTTGTCGAGAGCGCTGCTGGCGATGCTGGCGATCACGGTCATGATCTACCTTGACATCGACCTCTTGATACGCCAAGTTCTGCCGCTATCTGATCGACAGCTACTCGTCCGGACCACAAGCCAGCCTCGCTTAGAGGTCATCCAGATCTCCCCACCCGTACTAACGGCGACTCCGAACGGTACGCTCCAGCTAACCGATGGCTCCGACAACTTCACACCTGTCGTCGGTCCCGACTCGACTTCGTCCTGCCAGGAAGTCCTTGTTGATTACTCATTCGCATCCTCTTACGAGCGTCCTTATGTGGGTTCGTATACACCGCCAGCATGCTCGTTCAATCGGGTGACCTGGAATTTGACGGTTGTCTCGGCGGGAAAACAATTCGATCGCCTTAGAACGGTCTCCTTGGGTGATATCGAGCTGTTCAGGACTTCGACTGCCGAACCGACGCCAAATGGTATCGAATAGCACTACCTAAAGGTGAGAGAGTCTTGACTGAAACACGGATCACTGCCATAGCTCACGGTACGCAGGACATGACCAGCTTCTTGCCGTTATTCAAAGAAAATCAAACGCTCATATTTGACCTTGGTAACAACATCGACGATGTGTACACCGCTCCGTTCAATGTCACCTTGACAGCTTCGTACTTTACCGTCGATAGTTCGAGCTCCGTTGCCGCCGATCTCATTATACCTGTCTCGAAGCGACTGGGCGCAACAGGTCACCCGAGCTACTTCTTGTACCCGAACGAAACAGCATCGAACGATCTGACACTACCGCGCAACGTTAAACGTGCCGTCTTCTCTGTCGCGGCTACCGGTCAAGCAGAAGAAGAGGTAAGCTTTCTGTGACAACACACTGTTAGACACTGTCACTGACTATGCTGCCAAGTTCTGGTGGAGCAATGTCTTGCAATCGGACGTCGATGTCTTCGGCTCCGGTCCTCCCCTTTACGGGTACTCCCCCTTCCGCGAAGTGCAACTCTTGATCGATGGTCAATTGGCTGGCGTTGTATGGCCATTCCCGGCCATCTTCACGGGCGGTGTCGTTCCTGGGCTCTGGCGTCCAATCGTAGGCATCGAGGCTTTCGACTTGAGGGAAGACGAGATTGATATCACACCTAGGCTACCGCTGCTCTGCGACGGCAACTCGCATACATTCAACATCGTTGTCACCGGCTTGGACGATGATGGGAAAGGACAAGCATCGCTATCTCACACCACCGGCCACTATTGATATGTCTCGGGTAAAGTCTTCCTATGGCTTGATGAAGAAGGACTTGTCACCGCTGGCCAAGCACCTACTATTGCCGCGCCCGATCCGACGTTTGAAGTGTCTTCTGTCCGCTCGCAACTATCAAATGGCACGAATGACACACTCGGATACGGTGTGCAGGCACAACGCAGCCTTTCGATCCAATCAACCATCGAGCTGTCTTCCGGCGTGGAGCTGGCAACTTGGGAGCAAGATCTCTCCTTCTCATTGCAAGGCAACTATACCGACCCAGGTGCTGTACAAGTCACCACGCAATGGGCCAAAGGTCACGATAAGTCCTCCAGTGGGTATAAACGTCAATACCAATATCCTCTGTATGCACAAAACTCCCTCGTTGAAGAGAAGGACAACTTCACTCTCAAAGCGACCATCGACCGTGGCCTGGAGTTGAAGCTCTACCCCCCGACTGTCTTTCCAACTGGCCTAGACGACTTCAATGCAGTCTCTCAGCCCCACAGCCAATATGCCGGCGCATGGCTCTCGACCACTCAAATGGGTGAAGCAACATACTTGGCAAACACCACAAGCAAGAAGTCCTTCACCTTCGGCACCACCGAGCAAGAACTGCGGCTATCCGGCATCAAACACCCTCTCGATCTGTTCGTCATCGAGCTCGACACCGCCAGCGAAGAGCTCTACTACCGGCACGCTGTCGCGGTGAACGGGTCCATCGTGGAAGATTCCGGGCGTGTGCTCGGCCAGGCCGCCTGGGCACAGCGAGGTGAAGTCACCTCAGACCTTGGCGTGGACCTGTGTCTGTCGGGGTTCCCGGGACGTGGTGGATTGATGGGTGGACTGGTGGAATATTGAGTTTGATAAAGTTGGCGGTAACTGACGGAAAGCGGGATGCTTTGGCCTTTTGCAAAGGATTGATTGAAGGAGAGGAGGATATCTTTCTCCGTGAGTGGGATTGAATAATGACTGCCGGACTTTGTTCGGATGTGCAGGAATGTTGCAAAGGAAGGGCTATTTGGAATGCTCTATTGTTGCATGTATATGAATCTGTATATCATGATCGATACTCGAATGGAAGTTGACCGAATCCGATCGGACGAAGACCGGAGCCAGGATTCTTGCGACCTTCGCGCAATCAGTGGATTGCGACCTCCTAGCCATATTCCCATAGCATTCGACATCGTCGATGTCTCTCCAGTATCAAGATCTATTGCTGTGCCCCAACCGTTGGGTTCCCAGCCTTGCCAAGTTTCGCAGACAGTGAAAAGATACGTACCTCTGATTCTAAATTTTCAGCCGCATTTGCAAAGGTCCATGACCTGATCATGATCTTCGACTACGGATCACTCTCATCCGATATATCGACTTGGCAGGTTTTTGTTCTTTTTGACTTCCATTCCTTCGATCCACAGGGTGGATTCCAGCCCATCGATCATGACGATGAAGACCCGCCCGCACGTGGTGAGGAGGCCTGAAGGAGCATGCCCATGCGTGTACTTGGTACCTCTTGCCAGACACGCTCAAGGTTTCCACGCTATGGATCCTTCAAAAAGGTGTTCACTCGAGGGTTGATTTGGCAAGGTGAAGCTTGGCAAAGTAGTGTGGGATCAAAGTCTAAACTCCACACCTCTGGACGACGTCGCAGTTGCGAGTCGCCATTACGATGTCTTTGGAGCAAAGATGCTGGACCTTGGATGGTACGATCTTTGCTCATGCGGTGCTCTTCCCGTGACGAGAAAATGATGCAGACTGCCAGACACGGTCTCTGTCGATCTCCGCTGCGGTGGATGCAAATCTCGGACATGGAGTCGCTTTGGGTTGAAGACATTGCGGATGCGTCTGTATAGGGCAACGTTCCTGGTCAGCGTCTGATGCCACTGGACAGGAACTCGAGTCATTCGAAGACTCCTTGGGCCGGGGCAATGCAGGTCCTTCCTGCCAGGCTCCAGCAGCTTCCATTGGAAAATTTGGCGGCGCACGTACGGCAACGTCCACGTCCGTCCTATCAGGGTCACGTCATGTATGGCCATGAGAAGGTCGATCATAGCACAAGGCCCATCCTCGGTGTTCGGATCCGTCGTCGGCTTCACTTCTCTCATCGTCGGAGCAATCGCGATGGGGCGTGAAGTGCAATGTGGCATCACAGGGATGTGCGATATAGACCCACTTTTCCCGTGGTTGGATTGTCCAGATGCTGGTCATTCCGAAGATGCGTTGCAGGGAAGCAGCAAGGGAAAGATTTTGCTTGACGGATGACCACAACTGACGCTCGATCAAGTGGATGTCAGACGCTGGCAGGTAGGTCAGAAGTACCTCCGACGAGAGTCACCGACGCATGAATTCACCCAGTTGCGAATTTGTCTTCATTCAGTGCTTCCAACCTTGGCTGACGATGCGACCTTCTTACTCCGACGCACCCTGCGCTGCAACTTGGCAAATCCTCCGGACTCTGTCTCATCCGTTCGATCGACCGTTCGTGTCTCGACACCGCCAATGAAACCTGCCAACACTCGGCTCGGAAGATGTGGTGTCGGTGATGTGGCGGTGCAACTGCGGTTGAACGCTGACTCGTACCTTGCAGTCCTCCACGTTGCAAGTCCTGGTTAA
Organism: Zymoseptoria ardabiliae STIR04_1.1.2; assembly: GCA_000223765.2. NCBI lineage: Eukaryota > Fungi > Ascomycota > Dothideomycetes > Mycosphaerellales > Mycosphaerellaceae > Zymoseptoria > Zymoseptoria ardabiliae. The sequence continues at coordinate 26,980 of AFIV01000157.1, read as the reverse complement.
GATGTCACAAGACGGACAGAGTTCTTCTGGAAGTCTGCACGCCGTCTGAACTTTATCAAAGGGGAATGGCACGCCGATTGAAGTTGGGATAGGTCTTGGCATAGTTCTATCCTTGCTACAAATGTGCAGGAAGTGGTCTGGTAGGGCCACGAAATACCCACAGGCCCGTCTTCGGGCCATGCGTAGCCTGATGAGTCGGCATCAACCATCCGCATACGCAGCATGCGGCTTACAGATCTACAAGCTGATGATTCCCTCGAACATTGAGGCACTGAGGACCGCAGCGAAGCTGCTTTTGATCAAAGCACGGATATGCGGATCGCGGAGCTGTATTGCAACCCAGCAAGTCCATTTTTCGGCCGAGGACTTTGCACTGTCACGTTCCTCTAAGGCATGTAAGCGGGACGGCGCCATCATCTCTGTGCCGTCTGTTGCATCAACAACAAACAGCCGCACGTCCACGACTCGGTCTCGCAAGTATCCATAAAGGGAAAGAGCATCAATTCAGCACTGTAAAAGCTCAGTACTTGAGACTCCACCCAAGATTGCACGATCGCAGCATGAATAGCAGAAGTCCATCCTGCTACTAATCACCACGCACCACAACCGAAGACGATACGCCTCCAGTTCCTTGAGACCGTAGGCAAAGACTGCTCGACTGCTGATCATCAGTGAACGGACGATTGGACATCAACGCAGCGTCGCAGTGCATGTAGCAAGATTCAGAGCTCGGAAACCACGGACTCACGGCCATGCAACAAACACACACGGCAACCCCTTGAAATTCAAAAAGCGTGTGACAGCGCGCATAGGTTCAGCTTCAGACTGCTGACTATCCACGCACCGAAACTAAAGTTTGTGCATCATCACGGCATGACCTCGTCCTACGTTTGTTCGGCAATGCAGATGTTGAACAGCGGAGATGCATCAATGCAACGCCATGCATAGTCGTACAAACTTCTCCTCTCGGCCTCCTGTCGAGCGACAACTGTGGATTTATTGTGTATACTCACTGACGTTGCAGGCGGCCAGCATTTCCCCCGATCGTGCATCTCTATACTCAGGAGCGTCGGCATTTGGAAAAGGGAGAATCTCGCACATACAGGATGGAGGTCAACGTGCAGTCGGCGTCGCGGCCAGGCAGCGAACGAACGGGAATCTGACCTTTTGTCTGCTGTTCATACCTCTGACAAACGCATCGCAGAGTTCTCGTTTATCCCTCACGCTTCTGCGATAACCCAAGTGCTATCCCAGTAATCCATTTACGGATCGAGGAGTCCCGACCTCCCTCTACCCTACTACTCCAAGAGAAAGCGGACAGCAGAAGTCCCGGGGCCATTCTCCCGATCATGCAACACTAGACGATAAAATTGCATAACTTCAGGTCAAAATCCCTCAAAGATTTACAATCTTCCGCCGCGGGGACTGGAGGAAAATAAAGTCGGACGGTGATAGAGGAGACACCAATGCACTGTCACAGAGAGCATACGAGCAACAAAGTACCAGAAACGCAACAACACCTCCAGCTCTCACTCATCTTCCCAACCCTGCAGCACAAAAATCCCCGGCTTCATCCTCTCCCCGTCCCCTCCCCTCTCCGTCCGAATAACACAAAGCTCCAACAGATCCACGTACTTTCGCAGCGCCGAACCATCCCAATCCCTCATCGCCGCCTCCAGTCCCTCCACGGAGAGCAGTCGACTCACCGACCTCGGCTCAGACGTGACCTTTCCTCTTCCCTTTCCTTTCTTCTTGGCCACGATCCTCTCGTTGAGCTTCGGCCGCTTGCTCAATGTGTACTCCACTTCGTCGGCTGGAAGGGTAGCGTTCGACTCAATGGGGGTCACGCTTGCGCTGAGGGAGCCCTTGGTAGTGGTGTATGGGATGATGCCCGAGGGGTATCGAGTCGGACATTTGGGCGGTAGGGCGACGGCGAGCGAAGGACGGGCTGGCACGGCTGAGAGGTGGATGTAGTGGCAGTCGTGTTGCGCGGCCGTCGGGCCGGCGAAGGGTTGGACAGGTCGGCTGTTGGCGATCCAGGCGGCGTCGACGTTGAGGGCATGCTATTACACTGGTAAGTCTCGTTGCTCGCGGAGAGATGGCCTGAGGCGTGGTCATTCACCATCTTCTCAAACGCTCTCCTCTCCGCCTCGGTCTGCGCTGCTCCATAGTGGAATTTCTGATAATTCTCCTCTGGCGACTTTCCCACCTCCCACTGGGCTATGACGCCCGGTTTCTCCAATGCATACAGATGGTCGACAATCTCGTCGGCGAGCTCAGTCGGCAATTTGTGACCGACGATGTGGAGCACGAGGCAGTGGATGTGTTCTCGTTTGACGAGACAGCGGGCGCCGATCAGGAAAGATCGCTCGGAGACGAAGATGCCGTAGAGGATGTTGCTGGTGAGCTTGAGGGTTGGCATTTTCTCGATTGCTTTGGAAGGTGGAGTCGTTGTTAGAGTCGAGGCAATCCGACGTTGATAGGACATCGAGGAGAAGATGCAGGTTTGCTGAACGGGCAACAACGCATTCAAGGACGGTCTCGAGGTCAAAAGATGCCGTGCATGATGCTTCAGCGTCCCAGTCATGCTCAGGGACGCTCCGGCAATATCGTAGTGGTGAGTAGCGCTTTGTAATGCTTCCAGCCTTCGAAACCGTGGCCTCTGTCTTGGTCCAATCTCGACGACCCAGTACCTCAACAGCACGGCGTGCTGCGAGATCAACTGCTCCAACTTCCCTCGAACTGCGATATCTTCAATACCACTCCAATACCCGAATTTCAGAGCACTTCTCGAACGATTCAAAACGACCTTTCTTCACGCACCCTCCCTCCCCATCCTCACCACACACCTCTCCCTCCACCTCCCCAAACTCTCCCCCAATTTCCCACGAGCATCCACCACCACACACCTCTCCTCCACTCTCCCACACAACTCCACCACCTCTGCATACTTCCTATCGTAATACATTTCTCCCACCGCGTAGCCCAGTAACATGACTTCCCTCTTGCCGAGCTTGAATTTTTCTTCTCTCTGAATTCGCTCGAGAACACCCCCGCTCTCAGCACTTTGGCCGAGCTCATCGTTCGGGGAGGCCAACACGGGTACGGTCTTGATCAGTTCGGCATAGTGGTTTCCGGTGTCGATTTTCGCAGAGTAAGAAGCCTTTTGTGCTTGGAAGGCTTCTTCGCTTTGGAAAGTTCGAGAGTCAGTGGCTGGATTGTCGTGAGCTGCGGTCACGGCGTAGTTATCTGGGTCGACGTCGATGGCGAAGAGGTCGTTTGTTTCTGCTTCCGCCATGACTACGATATCCTGTCATGAACGGTCGGTGAGGTAGTATCCACGAATTGATGTTCGAAGAAAGTCAGTCGAACGCACGGATCACATGAGAGTATCTGGCCTCGGCAGGACACAAGCAGAGCGGAAAACAGACAAGAGAATCAATGACGAGGGTACTATTAGAACATTTGCTTCATTGCCATTTTTTACAGTAAAGAACTCCTACGCTGCTGCTGATAGTCGCTAGTTCTACTCCAAGTCGTGGATGAAGGCAAAGCGACAAGAAACAGAGAGGAGATGCGTGCTGTGGCTAGGCTGTTCCGAGGTGCGTGTCCGGTTTCCACCTTCCCATCATTTCCTCCCGTCTTCCCGAATCGCGTTCATGCCTCCATTGTGTCTGCGAACAGCCCTCTAGTTGAGCGGGTTGGTGCGGGTGCCCCACCAGACGAGGAACATGGACAGACCGACGGTCTCGAAGACGCGGGCAAGGGCGCCGACGGCGACGGTGTCGAGAGGGCGCTTCTCGGTGAAGACTTGAGCGACGAACTGGAATGGAATGTTAGTATGATGAGCGTGATCGCAATCTGATGGATGTCGACTCACAGCTGGCGCGGAAGAGGCAGCGAAGATGAGAGCGCCGAGGTATCCAGCGCCCTTGTAAGAGAGAGTGCCGGTAGCGTTGATCAGAGCACCGACACCGTAGGCCTGGATGGAGGAGCCGACGAGGGAAGTGCCCCAAGCGGCCGCGGCGGAGGCAGCCTCCTTGGACTTGACGAACTCCTCAGCGGAGTTGGCGGACTGAGCGCGGCGGTAGGTGTCGCCGAAGAGAGGGCCGAGAATGGCGAGCGAGGCGGCGTGGTTGAAGACGGTGCCGAGGGCTATGGCCGATGGCTTGACTGGGGGAAGGTCTGCGAAGAGGTGTTGTTGTCAGTGTGATGGACTTCTTCAATGGTGTGATCGGTGTGGACAGGGAGCCCCGCCATCACAACAGTGGGGTGTCGTGAGGCGTAAAGGACGATGAGGAGATCGACGTACAGCTGAGAGACATGTTGTGTTGTGTGTGGGTTGGTTTTGGTGGTTTGGTTGATGAAAGTGAGGTTGTTGTTGTTGGTGAAGAGGAAGAAGAGGTTGTTGACGAGAGAAGGGAGAGCACGATGATGAGCTCCGCTCGCTTGCTTGTTACGTCATTATGGAGCTTGCTGGAAATGGTTTAGCTTCACCGCCTCAATCAAGTTCCAGGCGCTTGAATTGGCTGAGAGCGATGTGATCATCGACTGTGGCGCATGATCATTCATCTCACTCATCTCCCCGGACAACAACGTGAGCCATGGGAATGGAAGATTGTTGTTCCGTCGGTATGGCAAGGGTCGAGAAATGTTCGCATGTGCTTAAGCGTGTTCCATCTTCACTCATCACCAAGCTGGGGTTACAAGTACATGCGCTCCGAAACCTACTGCCGGGGGAAGAGTTCATGAGGCTCACATCAGTAGTACAGAGACCCTCCTCGACTTTCTCATCCAGTACAGCTCTCCAGCGTGTCGGATCAGGCTCAGTCTTCGCAACTTCCAAGCCCTTGATGACCACAGTAGGCCAGCGGTCCGTGCCAGGCAGCCACATGTCAAGTGTGTCTCTCAGTTTGACCCGTTGATCTTTCGGCGTGGATGTTCCCACGACTGGACTGGCCCTCTGCACTCCCAGGCCTGCGTTGACCACACTGCGAGTGAAGCCGAGCTCGTCGAGGAACTCATCAAGCCTGTCGAAACCATCGTGAATTGCTTGCGATGGCATGTCCAGATGGACGGAACGGAGGCTGCTCGGTGCATCGACGAGGTATCTCAGAGCACTGAAGAGGATAAGCATCTGGTTCCGCTGGATCCTGTCCTCTTCCTCACTCTCTGCCCATTGGTGGTCACTGCGGCGATGAACCAGCACGGCAAGCTTGGTGATCGACAGCGGCAGCAGATCTTGCAGGCGAGGCGACGGAGCTTCAATATCCTATGGCAGACGGGAATCGATAGCATGCTCGCCCCACAATGCGCATGCTTCTAACGCCAGCTCTCTCAAGTGCGCCATTGACGGCAGATCCAGATTGTTTATCTGCATGCAGGACTCTCCGAAGTACGCTTCACCAGGGTCGAGCACGAGCTTCTCCAGCAGTGGAAAGCTCCGACAGATCATGTCTCCGATAAGCTTGTAGTCGATGATCGTGTTTTATGGGTACACACTCTGCATGTAGTCGATGGAAATGCCGGGCCAGATAATCTTGAGCGTCTTCAAAGCATTGCAGGTCTTGGGTGACTGGCAGAAGTCGACATCCAGCTGGCACCTCCAAAAGCAGAGCTCTTCCGCGGCATGGGAGGCAAGGAATCCTGCTGGCAAGTCACACGATGAAGAGTGCAACGTGTAATGGTGGGCAGTCTCAACAGCGCATCGTACGCGCTCACGGACACAGTAAGGGACGCATCGCCCGTACGAAGACTGACTGCCTGTAGATTACGTAGTGGCAGAGTGGTCGGCGTGGTGGGTGACAGAGCTTGATCCTCGCCATGGAAGCGAGTGTTGGGTCGCTCTTGTGCGTCTTGTCTGACCAAAGCCTTCACCACACTCGTGTTGAACAGCACAGGGGCCGAAAGGTCGATCGCCTGAACATTGCCGCCGAGAAAGAGGAGCAAAGCAGCGTTCGCATCTTCGCGTCCCGCCTCTGCCTTGCTCAGAAGAGCTGGAAGAAGTTCTTGACCAAGTCCCATTCTTTGAAGAGTGATCTTCCACTATCTGCAAGCAATTCAGCGTGGTCTGTCTTCCGCTCACATGAACGACCAACCTCTCCAGTCCATCAAGCATATCCATCTCCCAACAGCCGATGTTGATGAATTTCACCATTCGAGCCAGATCAGGCCGACGGACCAGCGTGCGATTGAACGCTTGCAGTCCTGCAATAGGCTGGCCGGGATAGCTCTGGTACAGAAGCGGGCGAACGATCTTTTCGAAGCGCGAACAGGCACGCATACAGCTGCTCAACGTAGAAAGGCCAGCCTTGTGCTGATCATCGTCCGTTTTGAGTTATGGGAGGCACTGTCTCTCGCTGATGGCTGTGTCTCGATTGATTGGCTCGTGGTCTGGTTTCACGAACTCGATGTGTTCGCATCGAGCACGGCCTAGAATTTCTGGATGTTGTGGCCGCTGCAGGTAGCTGAAGATGTGCGTCAGGAGCTCGTCGGGCACGTGGCCCTTTGGATGATTGACTGTTGCCATGCCGTCTTGCTGTCGCCGCTTTCGAGAGAAGTGAAGGGAGGATTCGAAGATGTGTAGGAAGGAGAAAGCAAACAGGAGGCTGGCCAAGCGAAAGCTATCTCACATGAGACATTTCCTCATCGCCATGGGTAGCAATATGCACGTTTCCGCAGAGGCTCCACCCTGCGAATGTAATGCGGCATTGGAGAGGCATGATCAAGCAGAGACTCACATTGTCGGTGATAAAGGATCCCTCGTCGTCCTTGGACTAAGTCGTAGGGTTGGATAGTCGTCAGAAGCATCATGGCCTTCACAAGGTTGTGCTGCTGCAGAGCCCACGCCGAGTCCGCGCCTGATCGTCGTTCCACAATTGGACGTAGATTTCGGCAAGCTGCAATTAGCCGGATACCTCTCATCACTGAGGGCAACTCGTAGAATGAGGAAGTTTGGTAAATCTCACCGCCCACCATCCTCTACAACCACACCCTGCTCCTCCGGCCTCCAACCTCGATCGTCCTGGCTGACAATAACCTCGTGAACCTCCACCCTACCCTCCCCAATCTCCCTTCCATTGATCAAATCATTCTCATCCGCCCTCTTCGCCGCCTGCTCCTTATCCTCTGCAAGTCCACTCTTGATATGCCGAGCAATCAACCTCTCCCTAGCCACGCTCGCGTCCACATCCACAAACCACAGCTCATCCATCAACCCAGCCGCCTCTTTCCACTCTTCCGCACCCGTCCCCAGGCTCAGATAATTCCCCTCCATCACGATCAGCCTCGCCTCTTTCCGTATGGGTATGTCATTCTCCACAGGATCCTTCTTCGCATGATCGAAACTCGGCGCGTAGATCGTGCTCGTCTCCGGACATATCGGAGCGCGAAGCTTCTTCACCAAGGCGAGGAACGCGGGTGCGTCGAAGGTGAAAGCTGCGCCACGGCGGGCGTGTGCTGTGTCGGGATCGGGGAGGGCGGAGAGTTGGGCGCGGGTGAGGTGGTAGCCGTCCATGGGGAGGAAGGTCGCGATGGCGGCATTGGAGCCTTCACGGGCGGGACTGCCTTTACGCCAGCGGTCGTTGAGGCTATCGGCGACTTTGGCGGCGAGGGTGGTTTTGCCTGGGCAATAGTGTCAGCATATCTGGGCGAGATGTCGCAGAGAGTGTTGCTTTGCCTACCCGAGCCGGGTATGCCGCTCACTGCGATGAGCCATCTCTTGCTCGCCGGCAGGCTTTGAAATGTATCCCATGTCTTGTTCACCAGTCTTTCTACTTGATCTTCCATCTCATCGGTGGTCGTGTGTCTGTCTGTTTCACCGTGCCGTAAGGAGAGAGCTGTTCGGTTGTGTCGTTCCGTTGATGTCTTGCGACTCCACTCTTGGCCGTGCTTTAATCGTCTGGAAGATGTGTATATGAACAGCGTCTCGCTTCTGTCACAGCGAATATATACGGCCGCATTTTGGCTTCCCTCCTCGGTCTCATCATGTACTCGTACCCATGTGCTGGCGTGTGTCGGCCGGCTTGGTTGGCAGTAGTGGAATCAGGGATCGGCGTGTCAAGATAAGGACCTCCCTCACCCGAGTCGACAGAAAAACGCCACGAAGGATGGTGCTAAGACTGTCACAAAACGAAGAGACATCGTCAGCGGGCTGTCATAGCCGCGGTCCATCGACGTAAGTAGGTAAGGTAACACATAAGGTAACGTTGATCAGCCCAAATGACGAAGTTGGGAATACCCTTCATGAGTTTCGCGCCTGTCTCAACCACATGGCATTTCTCCTGATTCTGGCCAATTGCCATATCTATGAATCTTACGTATCCCATCCAGATCAGAGCGTCTGCCATGGGAGCGGCACACGGAGCATCAAGCATCCCACGCTCGATCGACGAGCCAGACTGCCGAGCGTCTAGCATCCTTGCTCTGCCTTCTCCATGTCTCCCCTGTGTGCTCCATGTTCTGCGATCGTGACGAGCGATTGGCGCACTCAGCATATTCAAGCTTGTCGTAGCTCCTGCAGCGTTTCAAATCGTCTTCGGAGCTCCACGCTATATTGCTTGGTGTAAAGAGCAGGGTCGACGTGCCCTCTACCGCTTCCAAGTCATTGCGGTCGTTCAGAGTTGTGTCGAACATCCTCGTGATGTTGGACAAATGTCCCATCTGTAACGACGTTCATTCGCGCCTGGACAGCGTAGCCCGCCTGGTCCGCGAGGCCATGGCCTTTGCTCAGCTTGTCGAGCGCGCGAGTAGCAAACCGTCCTCCGCCGATAGAGAAGCGCGCTGTGCTTCCTCCTGACATATTCATCCCTCGATCAATCATAAGTATCATTCCGATTTCACCTGTGCCTGTCGTGTCCTCAATTCCTGCTCCTCCCTCTCACCCGTCTTCCTCAGTTCCAGCAACAGGTGTACCTTGCTCATGATCTCATCAAATTGCTTCACCACGGGTGCCGTCGAAAGTGGTATCACATCACTGACCCCAATATGAGCCAATATCGCCGCAATCTTGTCTGTCTGAATCGTAGACTTCGCTATCCGCGGCTTCGTTAACCGATCGCCGCCAAAGGATACGCCAGGTGGGATGCGCTCAGAGTGCACGGAAACGCCGAACCGTGGGTCCTCGGCTGCGGCGGACGCTTCCGTGGGGTGAGCTGAGGTTGGTGCGGTCGACTCGCGTGGCCGAGCCGCGTTGGTCGGTGTTGCCATGGATTGTCCGTCGTATGTAGAATTTCCTGTAGGTCGGAGGCGAGGGTTCTTCTTCAAGCGATCCTGCGCGAGGAGTTGCTGCCATAGCTGGGTGAGTGCTTGGGATGTGGTGTATTGGTAGCCACTCGTGGTGGTGTGCGGGTAGTCGAGTCGGCGACGAAGGTCTTCGCGCGCCGAATCGAGGGACGCCTGATTGAGCATGATCCGTTGTAGTTCACCCAAGAGGACGGTCTCTTCGTCGACTTCGTTTGCGCGGCGGTAGAGGTGACCTTCCGCGAGCTTCTTGCGCGAAGTTTCCTGCTCGGGGTTGAACGTTGTGAGGATCTCGTACAGACTGTAGTCGGTGGTGGTCATTGAGGTGATCGGGGTGGTGAGCTGGAGCAGAGTCGCGGAGATGGTGTAGAAACGTGCTTTGAGAGCTTCCATCGTGCGGTCGCCAGGGTAGTGGTCTGCGATGACCACCCATTTGCCATTACAGCTTCGGTATAATTCCACAAGCTCATCTGTCTCTTTTTTTGTCCAGTCGGGGTCTGTCAGGTGTTTCTCATATGTCTCGTCATCGTAGGTCGGCGCTGTCACAGGCTCTCGGGAGGGTCTTTCGGTTGCAGTGGCTCCGCGACGCACCCATCTCGAGAGTGGAGCGCCTCGTGGTGTACGTGACGAAACGCGATCCCATTTGGCCGCTCGGCGATGGTGCACTTGGACCGGCGCCATCGTGTGTTGTGCGGAGTAGAAGTTGAGGGTCGCTTGAATGCACGGAAGTCGCGAAGTTCTGCCTCAGGCTGCAACCTGTCTCGAAGGTTGACATATTGGGGCAGATTGTCGGCACAATGGAAGGCTGATTCGCGTTTCGTTTCATTTCTGATTCTAGAATTGAAATTACATCGGATCTTTGAATCGAAGCAGCGAAGCCATCACGCTCCGGGCCATGCGGATGAGGTGACGATTTCCCTCAAAAGCAGAGGTACCCCAAGAACACCCAAGAACACTCCTCGACGCTGCGCAGTCTGCGCCGTCCCCTTGTCCCACATGAAGCTCAATTTCCGCTGCGATATCCTACGCCAGGTGTCTGTCCGAATGGACTGATGATGCCAAGAACTGCCATATGCCCCATTCAACAGCAACAGGTGTCGTCGAAGATCGTGCAGCAGTCGTCCATGCACTCGCAGCAGATGAAGCAAGCGCAGATGTCGTCTGAGATTGAATGTCAGTGATGAGCCGCTGAACCATCTATCTTTACAACCAGACTTACGAATGAGACCGGTGCCCGGGTGATCGTATTCGATACCGCCTCTGAGGCCAAGTGGTGCGCGGTCAGGGGCCTTCACTGAGGTCTCGGTTGCGGCGGCGGCTGGTGGAGTCTGCTGCATTGGGGCGGCTGGCGTGTACTGAGGCTGGTCCTTGACCGCCTGAGAGACTGTTGGTGTGGACATTGTGTGTGGTCGATCGCGCTGTGAGATCGTGCTTTGTGAGAGTTGCTCGGTGTGGATGTTGAAGTGGTAAGGGAGAATATTACTCGGTGGTGGAGCTACGGAAGCAAAGCCAGCGGGTGAATGCTGGCATGTGACAGCCAGAGCTTGGGCTCGGAGGGGTCGACGAGCTTGCTTGAGATAGATGAAATGCGCGAGACATTGTCCTCACTCTTACTCTCACTCACAGCGCAGCGCAAGTGATATCGTCGGACAGGCGGTCATATGCGGCCTCTCAGCATGCGTAACTCACTGACGTCCAGAACCTCGAAGGCTGGAGATGTGCGGACTCCCATTGCTAACCACGGGAGATACCCGGCAACTGTTGCGCCGCCTGGCCTGTTGAGACAGCGGAGAGTGACGGAGAGGGCCATCCACGTTCGATCCAATGCGCAAGGCTACAAGATGGCCGTAGTAAGATTATCCAGAACAGCAGGACGCTTCAAGCACTCAAGTATCCCGGGTACCAGGATTTTCCTATTCGCTCGATCTCTCTGATGAAAGAAGGACTCTGAATCTCCAAGCTTCCACGCAGTTTCGTAAGCTTCGGATCGTGCTCGTCAGGGACGTAGAAAGGGTTCCGCAAGAGCCTGATATATGCTGCTTGCAAAGCCTGGAATGCCTATTGTAGTTGTCAGATCGGGCGCTGGCAAGCATTGGGACACCTTCCAGAGAAACATACCGGAAGTAAATCACCAGTTCGTAAACCCAGTACAGCCGTCCTTGCCGCCTCGGCGTCTGGTGCTGTCCGTCCTTCCATGTCGACAACAATCACCAGCTTCACTCCAGTATTGAGCAGCCACCCGTAGAGTGCTATTCGCTCATCTAATGCGTGCAAAAGGCCAAAGTCTGCTGATCCTGCTGACTTCGAGGGCAGACGGGCTTCAAATATGTCCAGCGTTGAGTTCAGCATGAGTTGATATTCCATCATATCGCGAGGCTCGGAGACGAAAGCATCAGGACTTGAAGTACTGGTCGCTGGGAAAAGGGAGATGTGAAGGGGGTTGTTCTGGAGGGTTGCAAGTTAGTTGAAGATCATACGGAGTTGAATTTCACGACGAACATTGCGGCCTATTACTCCAATGGCGGCGATGGATGGAGATCGGTCCATGTTAATGAATCGACAGATCTGGGTTGCCTTTCAACGTCGTTCCCTTCCGACTGCAGCCACAGCTGGTGGTCGTGGTGTTTGTCTGCTCAGGGGACCAATAGGTGAAGTCGAAGATCGGATTTCACTTGGCGCGGTTTGATTGGTCAATGAATCGATGATGGTGAAGGAGCTCATTTGTCCGCCACTACACTTCGATACGTTTGACATCCAGCACTCGACATCTACCGTCGCCACGACATTCTCCCCTCTCCACATATTCGCCATGTTCTCTACCGTAAGGTCAAGGACGACATTGGCGCTACGAGGTACGAGACATCACGCGAATGTTCATCGCAACGCCCTCAGTACTGACGGAGATATCTACGCAGGTTCGCCCTCGACCGCCCTCCAGCCATTCCGCGCCACACAGGTTGTCAACGCAGCATGGATCTCCTCCTCCACGAAGAAGCCCGCCGAGACCGCACCGAACCGCGCCCTGGGGCCCAGCAACATCCAAGGCGCACCAGGGCCGCCGGGACCGATGAAGACAGTGACCGGCAAAGACCACCGCGAAGTGGCGCTACCTAGTCAGGAGGGCAACAACAGTGTTGTGCAATACGCGCTGTAAGATTGGGGACCACAAGCGCAAACACGTCCGGAGACTGATGGGATAACAGCACAACTCTCGATTCAATTGCGAACTGGGCACGCCAGGGCTCTCTCTGGCCCATGACCTTTGGACTCGCCTGCTGCGCCGTCGAGATGATGCACTTGTCCACCCCACGATACGATCAAGATCGCCTCGGAATCATTTTCCGTGCCTCGCCTCGCCAATCCGATGTCATGATTGTCGCCGGAACCCTCACAAACAAAATGGCACCCGCCCTTCGTCAAGTCTACGATCAGATGCCCGACCCACGATGGGTGATCAGCATGGGCAGCTGCGCGAACGGTGGAGGATACTACCACTACAGCTACTCCGTGACTCGAGGGTGTGACCGCATTGTGCCGGTCGATATCTACGTGCCTGGTTGCCCGCCTACCAGCGAAGCGCTGATGTATGGCATCTTCCAGCTGCAGAAGAAGATGAGACATACCAAGATTACGCGAATGTGGTACAGGAAGTAAGGGAGACGGGTTGAATGTTTTCTGCTTGAGTGCGGCATACCGGCGTTCCTTTCATGCGGGCATGTTGATATGTAAATATGCTGGAATCGACAACAGACAAGAGTTTCGACATCAGGTTCCTGCGACGCGGTGATTGTGAAGAGCTAGGCGGCTGAAGATGGTCATCTTGCGAACGCTGTGACGGCCCACGTGCACAGCAGGCGCCAGCGGTCGTACAGAAGCGTCAGTCTGACATACAAAATACAGCGAGGTGGCTGTCGTTGAACCCACAACTCAGTCCGGAATCTTGTCAAGGCTTTGTAAATGCTGACAGACATAGTTCGCGGTGTTGGGCATGAAGTTGTCTTTCCACCAGCTGATCAATCGAATCGAATGTCACAGGCAGGGGAACGCGCTTGCGAGGCGTGGCCATGGATTGCGTGAAAGGACAAGTCGCAAAAATGGACCACTCTGATCAAGGCGAGCCGATAGTTCACACCCCAACAAGGATTCAGATGCTGACAAGGTTCTCGCAGTGGTTCTACTACGAAACCCCTGGACAAGTAATCGCCAGTTCCGGGCCAAGCCTTGGTCCACCGCTTGCTACCTCGTCGACAAACCGCCGTCTCAAGGTGTAAGAGGCGCTAATTATGGCGTGTACAGTACTGTACAGTATCTATACATCACTCTGATTCGCTCCCTGCCGTCTGCATCTGACGACAAGACGTTGCCTACCTGCGAACACATACCAAGGATGATGCTCGCTCGTGCGGTGCATGCTAGGCGTTCGGAATTGCATCATGAGGGTACGTTGGTCGACACGATTCTTGCTTGACGATTTGTCAACCACTCGTTACTAGCACCAGCCCAGTCCAACCTGACTGTCGAGCTCATCGTATGTGGACGAGGTATGCTCGCTATCTGGGCATCAAACAAGAAGTCTCCATCGTTCAGAGGAGACAGCAAAATTTCCCCTGTTATGAGGCTTTGGCCACCCGTACCGGCTCTGGCTACCGTACTGGTGGCTATTGCTATATACCCGGAACTGAGAGGGCGTCGCGCTAAGACAGGCATTCAACTTGTGCTCAGACCAGTTGAGCTGCGGTCAGCCTTCAGGCTGTTCATGATCGGTTCCTTGCTTATTAAACGCGCCCAGACGCTTTGCCCACTTGTTCTTTCTTTCCTTTCACTTCCCACACATCGAAAGATCTCTTCCTCTCTCTCACATCCAAGGTCTATCTCACATCCAAGATCTCTTCCACATCCAAGGTCTCTCACACACTTCAAGACTGTCTCTCGCCATCTCGCCCACTCAACTTCTTGGATACCCATCTCGCGCCCGGCACGCACCCGATCTCTCGAAAATGAAGGCCCACATCTTTGCCATCCTCGCCATCGCCATAGCCCAAGTGAGCGCCGACGAGGATGTCTTCCCTTGCTCACACGTGGAGCCTGATGGGCATGGTATGCCGAACTCTACGCATGTTGAAGAGCTCATGCGCCTATACTGACCACCTTTCAACAGGAGAGTGTCCTCAATGGGAGTGCTGCCTTCCATACGTATGCGCGCCCAACAAACAATGTGTCCGTATGTTATTCATCGCCTTGGTTCATCGCCGCGTGGATCTACACTAACTACGACTAGTCAGATGTGGGTATGGCGGCGATACTTGTCCGCCTAAGCAGACCTGCAAAACTGGTGGCCCGGGAGATACGAGGCCTGGTGGTTATGCCTGCCAATAGACCCGTCATTGGCATCGGGCTGAAGGTTCGGGTCGTTCTGCTCATGGGCTGCAAGAGAACTCTTGATTGCGAAGATCAGTGGACGATATTGGGCACGCATTTGCTTCGACGAATCACGCATGTCACGAATTCTTCTCAAGGCGTCTCGGCGAGGAAAGTGATATGGCAATTTCAAGCACCACTCGCCTACAAAGCTCCGATGGGCCCGTCAAGCCATGATAGAATGATCGCGCCCAACTTCCTCTCGAACCCATCAGGATCGTGGTGCCCCGAGTTGTGGGTCACGTCAGTGCCGGATGGTAACATCAGCGTGCCGGTCAAATAAGCACTATTGCCGCATGTCTTGCCTTCCAATCAGGAGTTGCAGCTTTAGCTCCGTCAACGACTCAATTGCAAGACATCACTTGCAGGCCTTGGACACTTCGTTGGCTCCGATGGAACTGCCGCTGCACTCAGCCACTCCAGCGGAAGAATTGTGGTCCGAGTGAGCATGCCGGGTACACCTCGGCGGTGAGACTCCGCAACCCGAATCAAGGTCCGATGCCGGAACATGGTATATTGCGACATACAGCATCGGCGTCGCTTGGCTTCGCACCTCATGCTGACGAGCCGAGAATACTGCGACTATGCTACCAATGCAAGAGGTCATATCACCTCCATGGCCAGAGCTATTGCCGGCAGGATGATCCCAGCAACGGAACCTCCGGTCAACAACATGAAAGTCCTCTTGCTTATATTCGTCTGCATCACTGTCGTTCTTTCCTGAGCCTTCCGTCTTCCTTCACCAAACACCATGGACATCTCCAAGACCCCGAAGGAGCCCAACTATGTCGAAAAGGCAAGCTCTCCCGCAGACAGGGATGACCCGTCCTGGGAAGATCCTCGCGTGAGAGCGATCAAACGACGAGTCGACATTCGACTATGCGGGATTTTGGCTCTGATGTATGTCGCGAACCTGATCGATCGTACGAATCTGCCAAACGCGTAAGCAATACCATCAATTCGCATACAGCACCATCGCCATTTCTGATCACTCCTACCCCATCCACAGCGTCATAGCGGGTATGGATGACACCCTCCACCTGACCGGCACCAATCGCTACACTGTCATGGTGCTAGTCTTCTTCCCCAGCTACGTCCTCTTCCAACCCGTCGCAACAGTCCTCGCTCGAAGACTCGGTCCTCGTCCATTTCTGGCGGGAATCACCCTTGCGTTTGGGCTAGTCGTGTTGGGCTTCGGATTCGTGGACGACTGGAAGAAAATGGTTGGTCTGAGGGTGCTTTTAGGAGCTTTCGAGTCCTGCTACTTCCCATCCGCTTACTTCTTAGTGAGCATGTGGTATGTGCGCCGGGAGGTGGCCAAACGTCTGGCGTTCTTCTTCCTCATAGGGAACACGGCGGGTGGTTTTGGTGGCTTGCTTGCACACGGCTTATCACAGATGGCGGGGGTCAATGGGATCGAGGGATGGAGGTGGATCGTGAGAATTTCCTGAATGCGGTGTCTGCTGAGCGATGCTGATGTTGGACCACAGTTCATCTGGGAAGCAATCATCACCGTGATCATGGCTTTGATCGGCTACGTGTTCCTCGTGGACTTTCCCGAGGATGCCTCAAAGACGAAGTTCTTTCTCAACGCCGAAGAGGTCAGAATCATGGTCGAACGGATCGAGCGTGATCGTGGCGACGCTCACCTGACGCCTTTCAACCTGAAGCACTATCTATCTCAGGGGAAGGACTGGATGGTTTGGTATGTTTCTGTACTCTAGACCTTTATATCCCTGCCAGGAGCCCCTGCTAATCCATTCTGTAAAGGTTCTTCGCCGCCAACGCCATGCTGTCCGGCGTGACAGCATACGCCGTTACGTATTTCCTTCCGATCATCCTCCGCAGAACGCTTCACTTCACTGTCGTAGAGGCGCAATGTCTGACCGCTCCGGTAAGATTCCTCCTCCTATCAACATCCGAATCGCACACATCTCTAACCTCCCAACCTAGTGCTTCGCATTCGCCTTCCTCCTCGGCTTCCTGCAATCCTACCTCTCCGACAAATACAATGTCCGCGGCGTGAGTAGCCCACCTCCCGCCGGTGGCCCCCCTTCCCTTCCCTCCCTCAACTAACCCATCGAACCCCAGGCCCTCATAATCATCAACTCCATCATCGAAATCATCGGCATCGCCATCCTCGGCTACGCCAAAGCTCCCTACGTCCGCTACTTCGGCGCCTACCTCCTCACCGGCGGGGCCTTTTCCAACGTCCCCGCCGGCCTAACCTACCAAGCTAATAATGTCGTCGGACAATGGCGACGGGCATTTACCTCAGCGAGTATCATTGCCGCCTCGGGTGTTGGAGGAGTGATCGGGACTGTAGTGTTCCGGCCACAGGACGCTCCGACATACGGTCCGGGGCTGTGGACGTGTTTTGTCGCGGCGGGGCTTACGATTGTGAGTGTTGTGGTTACGACGGTGTATATGTGGAGGATGAATAAGAAGCAGGCGAGAGGGGAGGTTGTGATTGAGGGAGTGGTGGGGTTCAGGTATACTTTGTAGATGAAGATTCGTTGGCAGGCCGCCTCGTCAGATGCGCGCATTATTACTCTGCTACGTATTCTGCCTCCTCAAACAATTTCTCGACATCCATGAAATCGAAATCGTTGGGTAAAGCTCTCTTCATCGTCATGGTATTCGGTCAAGCGACACCTTCTTGAATCCATCAACAAACAACCCAAATCACTCAGCTAGCTCAAGCCACGACGAACAAACACATCACTTCCCCTTCGCCCCCATCCCCACCAAAACCTGCGCCACACCCGCCCGCTCCTCATAAATCCTCCTCAAATCATCAACACTACTCTTCCGCAATCCCTTCTCACCCGCATCCCCAACAGCCAGACTCCCGCCCACCGCTCCACCGACCTTTCCCCCGAGTCCTGCGGACGAAGTCTCAGCCTGCTCCATGCTCGCCATCCTCTTCAACAACCCCGCGGACGGAGCGCGGACTTTCGGTATCGACGCCGAAAGCCGTCGGCCGTCACCTTCCGCGCTTGCGGTGCTCGGAGATGGGGACAGGGAGGATGGTGATGCAGGCGGCATGGAGAGACTTGGAAGCGTTGCTGAACGTTGAGGAGGTGGGGCAAGTACGGGTTTGGCGAGGGAGTAGTGGGAGGCGGGAAGGGTGGGTTTGAGGAAGAGCTGTTGGTCGGATGGGGATCGTGACGGAGATGGCGCACGGTCGGCGGTTGACGAGGAGCGGGATAGGTCAACGGGGGAGGTGGAGATGACGGGAGGGAGGACTGGAGGCTGAGATGTGTCGAGGGTGGTGCTATCCCGCGAGGCACCTCTCGCTGCAGCGAGGCGAGCAAGTTGCGCGTTTGTCTCGGAGGAAGGTTGGGGAGCGGGTGTTGGATCAGGTCGGCCTCCTCCAGCATCATTCGAGTCGGCTTGGTGCTCCTCTCCGTCCTTGCCCGAGGCTTGTCGCGAGACAGGCTTCCGCTTGAACGCATTTGTTTTCGCTAGTTCAGACTCGGCAGAGCCTGCAAGCGGATACAAAGGTTGGAGAGGTGTTTTGCGGTGGCTGGGATCGATGGGTATTGTGCGTACAGGGGCAAAGCCGTCGGCTGGACCCAATGTCGTCGAAAGGTCTACGTCTCGGAGGCTGTTACCATTGGCATCGAAGACGGTAGAGTAGCGAGGAGGATCGGCAGGGATCGAAGATGAAACGACTTGGTCGGAGTAGGAGGGCAGCGATGATTGTTGAGCTGGTTGTGGTGCAGGCTTTCTTCTCGGTAGGGACGGCTTCTCCATGTTTTGGAAATGCGGCGCCAGTGCGGCTTTGATGGAGCTCGCGCGTGATCGTCTCGGTGGTAGCGCAGGAGGCTTCTCTTCGTTGGAGGCGGAGGACGATGCGCCCTCTGACTCTGCCATGGATATTCGATGTCCGCCTTCGTCCTTTTCATTCGTCAGATTACGTCCCATCCAAGGACTTTCGAGCGGATCTTCGTAATCTCTCGCATCTGGTGGTGGTAGCACGTCTCTCAGAAATGCTGTGTGGTCAAGTCCCATACCGGTGCGCAGTTCAGGCCACACGTCAATCGCTGCGTGAAGGATACGCTTTGCGGTAGTCGAAAACTTTCCATCCTCGAGCTGATTCGATCCGCAAACCAGACACATGGAGAACAAAATGGCCAAATTCTCAGATGTCATTTTATTGCTCGCGGATTGTGATGCCACGACTGAGAGTAGAGGTAAGAGATGCCGTGTCAAGATCTCCCTCGATGTCACAGTCAACGGGGAGTTCTGAGACGCCGGCAGAATGAGATCAACGAGGTCTTCAGGAGTGATGTCTTTGGCGGGATCTCCGAATCTCTCACGAAGTAGCGGATAACTCGACTCCGGAAAGATGGGATCTCGCAGCTCTCTATACCACAGCTTGACCAGAGATGCTGCTAGAGAGACACCGTACGCATCTTCCAGCCTGACCTCGTCAACAAGTCCGGGGTCAATGCCTGGCTGGCACAATGTCGCGCCGCCTTCCTTCCACACAATATAATGCTGTCCTCGATCATACGCCTCCTTCAGCACGCCCTGCAATACCGAATGAGGTGGTATTCGGAACAGTCCTTCCATTTTGGTGTTGGCCGGCAACATCAGGAAACTCGTCGTCTCTCGCAATATTCGTGGTAGTCTCGTCGCTCCGGTGTCAAGGTTCTTAGGCAGAGGGTGTCTCACGCCAAACGCTCGCCTTCCAGTCGTGGAACAATGTATCTCCGTCTCCAGCTTCCTGTCATGCAGGTATACACTCGGAGGGATGAGTAGCTGCTCGATTGGTATGTGCTCCGCCAGGGAAGTGAGTGTCGAGGCATGAATTATCTTCCTGCGAACCTTGGGCGAGACAATCGTTCCGAAAATGCCAATTAGCACCCTCACCCAAGTCCGTGGATGTACAATATACAGTCTCTGCAGCTTCTTCCTCGTTGCCCTGCTGAGGACGTGATATGCCTGAAGATACCATCCCGTTGGAGGGCCTGATCTCTTCTCGGAACTCGCATTATCAGGCTGGCCACCAGCAAAGAATATAATCTCGTACTCCGCCCCAGATATCAGCTCTTCCTCATCGGGCAGTCGTGCGAGGACGTATGACAGCAGTGTATCGTAGTCGACTTCGTAGGAATCGGGGAATGCAGCGGCATTGAGGATGTAAAGCGGCCGGCCTTCAGGCGAGGGTTGTGGAGATCGATAGAGAATGGATGCGGCGATCGCGGCGAGTTCGGGGAGGTAGTCGTCGTCGTCGGTCGCGGGCGGTATTGTACTCAGCGAGTTGCTGCGTGCTCGGGAGGATCTCGTGGCAGCAGCCAGAGCACTACGTATGCTGTTCACATGCGAAGACATGCTGTGGATAGGCAGAATACTGAAGGATTGCAGCAGAGGAAAGGTAGGTCATATCGATGGGGAGTTCGTCATTCTGGTCCACATCCCTGTCCACAATCTCATGTGTTGGTGCAGCCTAGGAAAGCCGGTCACGAGAGCGGTCGTTGTTAATCAAGGTGAACAAGAATAGACGGCCGACGTAATGCGAATGGGACAGTACGCGGCCAACAACGCCAACGTCACACAAAGATACTCGAGGCGCTCTCAGGCATCGCATTGGAAGAAATTCACGCTGCAGTAAACATAATATAGCACTACCGGCATCCGGACCCTGGTTTGTTGCTGCGTATTCCCTTCGCGTAATCTTGCCGTGCATCGTCTTGGATGTGCTACGATTGTCGATCCTCACAAAAAGCGATATCCATTCAAGCCATTCAGTGTTCGCTCCGATGCAGTCCAAGCAATAAACAGGAGATGCGTTCTCAACATGGCCTTGTATGTCGTCGTTGTACGGACTTTCGATGCCCCACTTCCCAGGTCTCCACACACAATATTTCACCGCGCGACTTTCGCTCACTCGACTTGAAATGTGCATGTTGGGCGAATGGAGTTCGGATGGAGAACTTGAATGCACAGGAACACTGGACCCTCGATGCACTTCCACCTCTCACTGTCCGGAAAGGCCCCTCACTCACAGGGTAACCGCAAAACCAAGAAGCTCATGGACCATTGCAACCCAGCACCTCACTCATCCAACTTCTGTAGCCGTTTCCGCCCACGCCAGTAACCAAGGATGGAGTCGCACGTCGTGACACAGTCCCAAGCGGCAGCGAGCGTCAGAAGCCGAGGATTCTTACAGCAATGATCGAGAAATGGACAAGTCATCTTTGTTGTGAAGACTAGTGGCAGCGAGGGCACCAGTCTGGGCAGTTGTCCGGCGAGCAGCTTATTGGATTCCTCCCAGGCTCAGGGGCGGCCGCCGCGAGGGCTACGGCGAGGAAGGTGACGAATGCGAAGAGCTGCACGTTGCCAGTGCTGTTGATTCGGGTCGAGTTGTAGTGGTGTTTGCCTTCTTGCTTGTAGAGCAGTGTAGCAGCTTTGATTGTGCTAGATGTCGGATTTGACGGAGAAAAGGAAGTGCAGACGGAGAGGGAGCATTTATCTGTCTCCAGATGTCAGCGGCAGCGCAGAAGGTTATGAGAGGAGATGGCTGAGTAGACGTTAGCGTCAAGGATGGCACAGAGCGATGGTGGCGACCACAATGGTAAGAAGTTGCATGGGGCTTGTTCAAGGAGGGTCATTGAATCAATAGCTTTGGGTAGCATTTCAACAAAGCTTGCACAATCGTGTCGCAATGGGCAAAAGCGAAGCCACCGTGCCATCCTGTCTTTCTTCTCCCGGCAGAGAGAGAGCCTCCAATCCCGAGTACAAGTCGTGCAAGCTTGTCTCGTTCTCGATGAATGTGAGCGCTGCTCAGGTAGCAATACCACTGACATCAAGTTGATCAGCAGAATCGTGGGCAGGACAGCAAAGCTCGGGGCGTTGGAAAACGATCGCAAGAAGCGCTGATCGGAGAGCATAACAACGATCTGGATGGTCGCAGTTACTTCAAGGGCCATTTCTAGTGCTGACATATGTCGTTTGTGCATCGAACGAGTCCCTTTTGTCTTCCTCAAGTCTTCCCGGTCGGCGGGCCATGGCAGCCAGACCTTGCTGGAGGAGAGCATATCGCGGGCCGGCTTATTTGGAGCCACGATGCATTGCAGTCGATGGTCAGGCTGTTGATGGCCGTATGCGAGGAGGAAACAAAAGTGGTGTTGTGGATGGAAAAGGACGACAGAGCGAGGTGAAGTTCAATAGCAAGCTATCATCAATGTGCTTAGTCAAAAGGCACGATAAGATGGCCGGTCTCGGCCCCCCGGCCACTAATAAATTGGCTTGCGACCCAAAATATTGGTTTCACTTCAGATTCGGAGTCATATTGGCCCCACCAGCTGCGACTTCACTCCTGCTTTTGTTGGCCGTCTCTCCTCTCGACACTACACACACCAACCCATACCACCGCTCTCTGCTCTCCACTCTCCCCACCGCCGCCATGGTAAGTCTGAAGGGCAGTGAGCCTGCAACTCAGCTCGAGATTATCTCTCGGGCATTGCTCGCAGGTTGCAGATGGCATTGGCTCTCTTGAAGTGAAGATGTAGCTAACATAATCATGCAGTGCGGTATTTTCGCCTGTCACCAGCATCCTGATGTTGCCAAGTTTCGGCCAATGGCCCTCCGCATGGGTGTGTAGCGTTCGCTGTGGTTTGAGGACAATCGAAACCAAATCTGACTGTTCCCAAGGCAAGCAGATCAAACACCGCGGGCCCGACTGGAGCGGCAACCACACGGCCAACAACACCATCCTCGTACACGAACGTCTCTCCATCGTCGGCATTGACACTGGCGCGCAGCCGATCTTGAACCAGGACAAGAGCATTGCTTTGGCGGTCAACGGCGAGGTCAGAAAGAGCATACGACCCTCACATACTACACACAACACTCACACATCCTCAGATCTACAACCACAGGATCCTCCGCAATCAGCTTGCCAAGCCATACCCTTTCAAGACGCATTCCGATTGTGAGGTGATCATTCCTCTCTACGAGCAATATGGCATCGATGCGCCAAAGTACCTCGACGGCATGTTCAGCTGGGTGCTGCACGACAAGGCTCAAGATCGCCTGATCGCCGCGAGAGATCCGATTGGGATCACCACTTTCTACATGGGTCGCTCGTCCGAGACTCCCGGCAGCGTCTACTTTGCCAGCGAGCTGAAGTGCCTCCACCCCGTGTGCGACACGATTGAGAGCTTCCCACCAGGACACGTCTACGACAGCAAGACCGACAAGTTGACCCGATACTACACCCCGCATTGGTTGATGGAGCCCAGCTCGGTCCCGTCTAACCCGCTCGACTTGACGATCCTCCGCGAGACATTCGAACGATCGGTCAGAAAGAGATTGATGGCGGAGGTTCCATACGGTGTGCTGCTTTCGGGAGGATTAGACAGCTCTCTTGTGGCCTCGATCGCACAGCGTGAGACTCTGCGTCTGCAAAAAGAGTACACCAAGCAGCAGGCGCTCCTCTCTGGCACCAACAGCCCGTCAATCAATGGAATCGCCAACGGCAAGCCTCCAGCGGATGAGGAGCTCGCAGGTATTGACGAGGAGTACCACCTCAACTCCGTGCCCGTCCTCTCCCAACTCAACTCCTTTTCCATCGGCCTCCCCGACGCACCCGATACCAAGGCCGCTCTCGAAGTCGCCCGCTACCTCGGCACACGCCACCACTCCTTCACCTTTACCATCCAAGAAGGTCTCGATGCCCTCTTCGACGTCATCTTCCATCTCGAAACCTACGATGTCACCACCATTCGAGCTTCAACCCCCATGTTCCTCCTCTCCCGCAAGATCAAAGCGATGGGTGTGAAGATGGTGCTCTCGGGTGAGGGCAGCGACGAGATCTTCGGCGGCTACCTCTACTTCCACAACGCTCCCGACAAGAAGGCCTTCCACGAGGAGACCGTCCGTCGGGTCAAGAACCTCCACTTGGCCGACTGTCTCCGCGCCAACAAATCCACCTCGGCGTGGGGTGTGGAAGCCCGCGTCCCCTTCCTCGACAAGCAATTCCTCGACCTATCCATGAACATTGACCCCGCGGAGAAGATGATCACCCAAGACCGCATCGAGAAATACATCCTCCGCAAAGCCTTTGACACGGAAGGCGAACCCGGCGCGAAACCCTACCTCCCCAAGCACATCCTCTGGCGTCAAAAGGAGCAGTTCTCGGACGGCGTCGGGTACGGCTGGATCGACGGGCTCAAAGACGAGGCGAAGAAGATGGTGACGGACGAGCAGATGGTCGAGGAGACGATTCGCAGGGAGAAACCGCACTGGGGTGATGATATTCCGGATTCCAAGGAGGCGTATTGGTATCGGTGCATGTTTGACGAGCACTTTCCGCCGCAGTGCGCGAGCACGGTGATGAGGTGGACGCCGACGTGGAGCAAGCAGACGGATCCGAGTGGACGGGCGATTGGGGTGCATGATCAGGCTTATGAGGGGGAGAAGAAGAAGGCGGAGGCGTAGGTGGGGTTGTGAAAAGTCGTGTGGATGTTTTTGGTGTAGATAGGAGGGGTGAGCGGGCGCTCTGGTTTCTGGGTCGGAGGGAAAAAGAGGCCTTGGCTTTTAGGCTTGCATCTCCACGTTGGTTTTTGGGACATGAAATATATAGACTTTGCAGAACGATTTTGCAATTGACTTGGGGCCGAAATCGTTCGTTCGCCTCGTGGTGTGTATTATAAAGGGAACATGATCCCGAATCAAAAGAACCCCGCCTGATTTCCCACCCAATCCTACATCAATACCACTTCTACACTCCCATCTCTCCCATCCATCCAAACCCACCCAGGGCATCTCTCCCACTTCTTAAACCTTCCCCACCATCACCTACCCCTTCCCTCCTCCACCACCACCAATAACATCCTCCACCCACACGTCCCCGAAAGTCAAAACTGCAAATCCTCATTCCACAAGCGAGGAGGCGTGGTCGGAAAGCGGGAGGATGATGGAGTCGGGGGCCTGGAATACACATTTCCAAAGTCAGCCAACATCGCCCGGTCAAAAGTGGAAGTACAAATTCTCAAATTCTCAAGTCTCTTCATCACCGTCGACGGTCGAGACTCGTTCTCGTTCTCGAGGAAGACGGTGGGGAGAGGTGGGGAGGGGATAGAGGGAGGGAGAGAGGGAGAGGGAGAAGGAGAGGGAAAGGGAACGTACGACGGCGTAGACTTGTGACTTCATTTCCACGATCTCCTCCTCTCCGCTTCGTTCGAGGCGAGACATGCCGACTTGGGATGAGGAGGAGGTTTGGGGTAAGACGGGCACGGCCGTGATGTCCATGTCGATGTTGATGTCCGAGGAGGAAGAGGAGGAAGAAGAGGAGGAGAAGAGGGAAAGCGGGAAAAAGGTAAAGTCGATGGGGGAAGAGTCGTTGACTTGTTTGTGGTGGCGGGAGGTGTTGAATTTTCGGGAGGAGGAGGAGGATGTCTCCGGGGTGGAGGAGGGTTTGGTGGATTTCTTGGAGATGTTGGGGTTGGTTGGGGTGGTGGAGAGGAAGGGGGAGGCGTAGGTTGCTGGGCCCTGTGGGGGGGTGGGTGGTTAGTTGGGTGGAAAGAGGGAGGGTTGGGAGAGATGGGAGGTGGGGGGTTTGGCACGAACGGTCATGTGGAGAGAGCGGATTTGGGCGGGGCGGGTTGTGGTGTGGCGGAGGTTGCGGAGGGCGATGAATTGGACGGTGCGGGGGGCGGCCATTGTTGTTGTTGTTGGTTGTTGGAGGTGTTGTTGGAAGTGGTGGGAGCCTAGGTGTCGTAGATGTCGTGGGTTGAGGGTTGGGAGTTGTTGTTGGAGATGCGGTGAGGATGGATGGGAGTCAAGCAGGTACGTTCTGTCGTGGTATGGTGTCACAAAAAGCAGACTCAAAAGGTCGAGAAGGGCGGTCAGACGTCGCGGAGGATGGGAGTGGCTTTTTATGTACAGCAGGAGCAGCAGGAGAGAAGAGACAAGCTAAGCAGGTGAGGTAGCTCGAGCATGGATGTTGCGTGATGTTGTACCACCTGCGATCCGAGCTGTACTTGGTACTGTATACACCACCTCTATCCTCTTCTTCCCCTAGTCTCCCCGATACAGGTAAGCTTTCCCCCTCCCAAGAAATTCCCGTCCTCTCGCATTCGTTGTTTCAAAACGGCTGTCTTGTCTTGCGTCAGAATTGTCCCATTCTTGCTGTTGTTTCGGGTCGTCAGAGATATAAAAGGA
This sequence comes from Zymoseptoria ardabiliae STIR04_1.1.2, assembly GCA_000223765.2. NCBI lineage: Eukaryota > Fungi > Ascomycota > Dothideomycetes > Mycosphaerellales > Mycosphaerellaceae > Zymoseptoria > Zymoseptoria ardabiliae. The sequence goes on along the minus strand of AFIV01000157.1, from coordinate 1,144 downwards.
GTGCAGATCTATCTTTGGGAGGTCTCTCTTCCACGGTCATCATCATCAGGCTCGTCTCGTCTCGTGGTATGTACACAGTCCGCACGTAAGCACTCTCTGAGATAGGCAGCCTTGTTGATCATTGGAGAGACGGACGTATACGGGGGGGAGATGTCGTTGTACATACGATATACTGCAGGTCATCGCATCCCCCGCAATCGACTTGGCGCTAAGGTAGGGTGGTCTAGTCTGGGAAAAGCTTGGTGCTTGGCCGTGATGAGCTCAAGTCGACTCGACGAGACACACAGCTGCCGGATCGTCAATCATCATGTGTCTTGCATCTCTTGAGTCTTGGTCCTTCGATGATGCGTCTCGTGTCTCATACCATCCAGAATGCTTCGCTCATTCAGTCAGTCATCCTCAACATGCTCGAGCCGTCCTGTTGAACCAGTGACCCCATCGCATCCCATTGCCTCTGAAGCGGTGATTCCGGTGAAAAGCCGAGGATCCTTAGTGGACGGCTGTCCTATGTTAGCGCTAAACTCTCACCTATTTTTGGTGGTGAACAAGCATATCAGTGGGACGTGCGTCCACCCTTATGGTAGTAGATTTCCTTACCGCTCGAACCCTTAAAAGTCGCTATATATAGCTCTAAATAGTATATATAGCTCTAAATCTAAGGTTATAGCTCTACCGGTTATAAAGGGAGAGGCTAGTAAGGGCTAGGACTATCGTACATACTTTTAAGCTAATTGTATATAAAGATTAGTAATAGCGAGGCTAACAACGATACCCTTAGCCTACTAATCGCTAACGACGACCTCGATCTACCTCCTTTTACCGACAACGACCTCGATCTACCTCCTATTATCGATACGTAGTTTATAGAAGATCCTTATCCTTTAGACCGCTCTATAATTGTTAAGAATATCGTAGCTACTACTATATAGACGGACTCCTTACCGCTACCGGCTAGTCTACTACTATTATATTTAATACCGCCGGTAGTAGCTCGGATTAAGGGTATAGAGTTAGAGTTAAGAGCCCTACGTAAGGAGCTAAGAATAGTATATTTAGTATTATTAGAGGTACGCGATTCGGTACGTTAGAAGGGCGTAAAGGACGTAAATATAGTATTAGTACTATAGCCTCTACGAGGTTAGTA
>AFIV01000163.1:0-38823 GCA_000223765.2 Zymoseptoria ardabiliae STIR04_1.1.2 | reverse complement strand
CAATTTCCGGAATTTGGCACTTGGCTACTTTGGGCCTACCTAAATTGTTGTAGGTAATTCATTTGGGGAACGTCAGCTAGCGTGGTCTACTCATCAGCCAATCAGCTCCTTCTCAGTCTTCCGTCCACCTTCCAGGTTTCTTTCCAGGTTTCTTCCTCGACTTCCTTGCAACAACATCCCATAACAGATCTCGCATATGTCAAATGCTTTGACACATGGGGTCGGGGCAGCGGGAGAAGATCCGGAGCAGGTACCGCGACGACACGGAGCAGGTCTGCCGGCAGTCCTCGAGGTGTCTGACGATTCGACCCGTGGTTCCTGCCCAATACTCGACTCGCATTGTTTGGAAATGTGAATGCAGAGCTGGAACTTGTGCAAGACAGACGGCAGTGCGAGATTCGACAGACGGGCGATGTGGAAGCCAGCCGCGATGATCCCCAGCGGATGGAAGGGGTACCGTCGAGAGTGGACTTGCGAAGGATTCGGTTCCCTCGCGCCTTGTACCTCCTCTTCCGAACAGCAGCGGAGACAGCAGCACGAACGGGTCTCCATTCAGCAGCACGAACCGGGTCTCCATTGGCTTTGCTGCGAACTGCTCACTCGAAGTGTGCCTTGCGGAACGTCCAATCTTCAACTAACGTTATTTCCTGCGCAGGCTCATGTGAGGCTGAGCAAACCGATCGTGGGAACGTTCCATCTGTCTTCCGGGACGAGGTCCTCCACACCCCACACTCCGCAACTCCCACACCTTCTTCACACTCTAAAATGACTCTCATGCGGCCGCCGTTCGGGCTGGAACATTGGAAAGGTTCACGACTCAGGTCAGCATGTCGAACTGTGGAACGCAAGAGAACCTGTCGATCATTGATCGCCATGCGTGACGGCCCACCATGAAACACCCGCGCCGCCCGCGCCCCGTGTTTGTCGTTGGAATTCCATCATCGCGATCGTCTCCGGCACGGTTGTTCGCCCGTGGTCTGGAACGTCAGATCGCGAAAGGAGAGACGTCCGCTGCGGGCGATCTCCAATTGTGTGGATCCGTCGGTCCTGCCTCCCCATATTGCGGAGAGGCTATTCAGGCTAAACCCGAAAAAATGCACGCCTTGCGTTCCGAGGCGGTGGAAGGATTGCGCGTCGTTACGAGGCAGCCAAGTGTGGCTAAAATCAGAGCACCTACTGCGGCCAAGACATGTTGTCGCCATAAAGGACATTGGCAGTAAGGGGACAAGTCTTACTACTGACACGACGTCACGATCAAGAGACTGCCGATGCAAACCTCCTGAGCGTGTATTCGAGTTAAAGGCTTACCGGGAGAGCTACGAGCACAACCACGAGGTTTATGTTGCAGGCCACTCAATAATCGTCGACGGAAGCGCGAAGAGGTCGTCTGGAGCCCCTTGGGCAGTGCAGAGGCATGTGGCTGCTCGCGTGCCATGGATTAGGCCATTGAGGCTCCGAGCAACCCAAGGCCTGCGACGATGACGATGCCGTTGATGCGTATTGCTTGTCCAGCTGCTCAAGCGTGACGGGCGACACGCCATCATCTTCCGCCTCGTCGTTCCGCCGGCAGTACGGTATTTTGGAAGGCATGGTCGGCCCTTGCACGATGCTCGGGCAGTGACCATCGAAGCTAGTCTTCTGGAATATGTACGAGCGTGCTGGGGCAGGGAAAGGAAGAAGGATCAATCGATCGATGAGGAAGCCTGAGGAAGAGACCTACCATGACGATACACCGCTGAGTGGTGAGATGTTTTTCCAACCAATAGTGCCGGAACGACAGCTTGATTGCAAGAAGAACTTCGATTGTCCGTAGGAAGCACCTAGTAAGGCTCTGTTCGATGTCCGGGATCCGGCCCCTATGCAAAGGCAATGCTGACTAGAGTCTTGGATCGAGGGAGATTGAGGAAGAAGCGCACCTTTTGCCTACTCTGCGTGGAAATGATCACATACCTTACTCCGAAGAGACACTTCCTCATCGAACAAGACACTTCCTTTCCGTCAAGGCACTTCCTTTTCAACAAGCACTTCCCCCACATCAATCTCTCCATCCTACCGACGTTGAACAAACCGATGCGGATATGCACCTCCTCGCTATCATCTCCCTCTTCGTCGCCACCACAACAGCCTGCGGCTCGTGGTGCGTCTGCGAGAAACCTGACGGAACGCCCAACTGCTTTGTCAAAATTGGCAGCTTCTTTCCCACCCAGCATGACTGTGCAGGTTACTGTCGCGACCGTAATTGTGGCGGAACGACTCCCGGACTGTCTGGACCGGTCTCGTGCCGCATCAGGAAGGGTCATTGCGATCGACACCCCTCGGAGCACTTTCCAAAACTCGGTCGCTGCGAGCGTGCAAAAGACAAGCATGGCAAGAGTCTCTACAATAATTGTCCGGAGAACTTCGATTGTCCGTCGTAGGGAGGACCTAGTGAGTCTCGCCAGAGAGGCCAGATCCTGGGCATTGGGAAAAGACGAGGCTGACCTAGAGTCTCAGATCGAGAGAGAGAGAAGCACGACCGAAGCTTACTTGGGAAACATAATCCCGCAGTCTTCGGAGGAGGCACTTCCTATTGACAAATCTTCCCTCCTTCGTACATACGCAAATCCTCTCTCTGCAACGGGCCTAATTCCACCGGTTCAGCTTCGGCTCCTTCCCAACCAACCCTTCGACAGACAACCCTTCGACAGATACAACCATGCGATACCTCGCCGCCATTCTCTCCCTCTTCATCGCGGTCACCACGGCCTGCAGCTCAGCCTGCATCTGCCAAAAAGCCAACGGCGACTGGTTCTGCATCGCTCACGTTCACGGATCCAATCAACAGAACGATATCTGGACCGGCACCTGGGGAAACCCAAACCTGTCGTGTGTGGAAAGGATTCTGCAAACCTCACCCGTGGCACTACGATCCCAACATCCTCGGATACTGCGACGAGACCCACTGGGGCGTGCCCACGTACAATACCTGCAAGGAGGACTACGATTGACCCCCGTGATCAAGAAACGGATCGGCGAGAGGTAAGTAAGGCTTCTTCGTTGCAAGGAACAGCGGTTCAAAAGTTCAACCGTATGGGAACAAGGCTGACTAGTATGATCTAGGCAGAGCGAGGAGGTATTCTTTATCGAGAGAGCAGAGCACCTCCTCTTCATGAGCACGATCTTTCCTCTTCACAAGACACTTCATCTTCACACGCAATACACTCTCTTCATTCCACCGCTATCAACATCAGGCCCTTTCCAAACAAACCCTTCACATTGATGCGGCCATGCAACTCCTCGCCGTCCTCGCTCACCTCCTCGCCATCCTCTCTTTGTTGATCACCACCACAACGGCCTGCGGCTCGTTCTGCATCTGCCAAAACCCCGACGGAAAAACCAATCATTGCATCGTCGAGGTTACAGGCCTCGCGCAGCATGGCTGTGATGGGTACTGCCACGATCGTAACTGTGCCGGAACGACAGGTCGACCGGGCGAGACTTGTCGCATCTGGAAGGGCTTCTGCAAGGTCAATGGTGATCTCGCCTTTCCCGGCCTGGATTGGTGCGGCGCGACAGACCTTTCGGGCAATCCAATCTACAACAATTGCCCAAAGAACTTTGATTGTCCTCCCGGGTCGCTGGATTGAGGGTGGGAAGAAGGTAGGTAGGTGACGCTTCCCGTCTGCTTGCTGACTATCATGCTGATGTGATTCAGCATTTCGTTGTCGAAGGAGGAATGATGTTTGCCTTTCTTCGATCAAGCGAGATGACAGGTTCGGCAAGGCGAAGCTGAGAGGATGTTCCAATGAGAAAGGTTGCCGCCTAGATTTCATTCGATGGTGGAAGAATTAGAAGCAGCGAGTGGAGAGCATTTCGTCCTCTAAGGCGTAGTCGTCGCGACATTCCAACCAATTCAGCTTTGCATTGCAAACCTGCCAATTCTCAATGTCCCATCATCAAGTGAGGTGATCCACGCCCGTGCCATCTCTCCCATCCGGCAAATGATACTGCTGCGCCTCACCTGCGCCACATCTGCGATGCAATGCGATGCGCTGGCAGTCAAGACGCGCATCGCATCGCATCGCATCGCATCCCCGCCCCTCCGACTTCCCTCTTCCGGACGGGTCACATGCAGCTTTGACGGGGAAAGACAGGGATGCGACCGATGGGGCCCGGAACCGCGGGGCTTCACACCACCCACTACTTAGTACTTGTTTGGGTGCAACTCGAGTGTGTGGTGGCACAAAGAGCGGCGGGTAAAAACGGACGTTTCGTCGTTTCTTCCCTTTGTGGTGGTTCGGCTGACACCGTTTGTTTGTTGTGGAACGCGAGGATGGATGGGGGAGGGCGGGAAGTGTGGAGATGGGATGGGGAAGCGTGGGAGAATGCGGAGATGGGTTTGCGATTGGGAATTGGCGTTCTAGCAGATGACCTTTTCTTCATTCGATCCTTTCGTTGTCAATGGAAGGGCATGCGTGTCAGATGTTCAGGTCCGTTGAATACCGGGCCGGAATCTGGCACGGCACTTTGGGCGGAGAGTGGATGCTCAAAGTGCCGTGCTGGAAGAACGAGGCAGGAATCAGGATACGTACTGTACATTCGATACAAGAAAGGCCTGGGGTCCAGAACAGGATTGACAATGCTCTCGTCATCATCGACTATTCCTGCTCTTCACTAATAATTTGACAGCTGCTTGATGCGAACGAGACGAGCGGGTAGATGCATCTCGTCGGAACCAGGATCGGCACTGCCCTGCTTTCTCCAACCGTCTGCTGTGTCGCAAAGGGTCGCTGTTGTACTTGCCCTTATCAGTGTATTCCCAGGCACTGTTCGAAGCTCACATGAGCAGTGATTAAGAGCAGTGCCGGGCAAGTCCGATGCTTCGCGCTGACTGATTGATAGGACGGGCATATGCGAAGCGACACGAGCACGATGTAAGATGCGGAGATCTCCCAGATTACTCAAAGGCTGAGCGGAGCTGATGGGCTGAACTTGAGCAGATGACCGATTCTGCTGCGTTGTCAAACCATATCCCGGCAACCAGGGCGCAGTGCAAGTCATCTGCCAGCTTCGGCGACGCATCGGACTGGGATGCTCGCGTGGCAAGCGACAGCGACTATTTCGGAAGGTGGCTATCGTATGTTGCCGATATCTCTGGACGGATAGATTGTTGTAAGTAGAGTACTCACCTCTTGTTTGGTCGAATCTGTGCAGGAAGGAGATTGGCATGTCTGCTGCTCTGCAACTCTCCGTGCAACGGTCCAACAGCGAATGGGCTACAGTGTGGTTGCACTTGTGTGATACTTCCGCAGTACTCTTCACATGATCCCGTATCGGCGTTTGCTGATTGCGAAGCCAGGAGTATGCGCGCGCGAAGCAGCATATGTGATGCCCAAACAGCGACCACATTCGTCGGCTGCTCGCTCAATTGGTCTGATGGCTCCCATCATCTCCTTTTCTGACCGCTGTGAACTGATGATGATGATGATAACGGTGACTGTGGCGTTGCGCGTCCTGTAGCCGCCCGTGGAAAGACGTCAATCCAAGACAAAATCGATGTGTTGTCCCATCATTCATCAATTTTCCGGTGCGGTCGGATTGCGCACCGGGCAGTGGCAGTGTCTCATCCGTTGGCAGTCATCCGGAATTCATCGCTGATGCAGGTCGACCTATCAGTCGAAATTGGAGGGAGGGATAACAATTCATGTTGGTTGAACGTGGGCTTTTGAAATGGTGTGATGCACATGTTGTTCGTCGTGCTGTCCATGCAACGCCTCATCAGTGCCTCCCTCGTGGGGTCGTCGTGGTCGCAGTGGTGGCGACAATGTGGTCTCGCAGTTTCACCTTCACATCGATGTGGAGTTTTTCATGTGAAGTTTTCTTCCATGCGGTCGAATTAAAACAAATCAGAATACCTTACTTACTCCTCAACGCTGTCAATGTAGGACCGAGAGAAAGGCAGCAATTTCGCCGTTCCCGAAGCGGGAATCCGGAGGCACAAGACTGGATTTCACCGAGCCGAACAGTGTCCGTTTGCGGATGTCTGGCGGCAGGGATGAGGAATCGGTCTCATGGTCCGGGATGAACAATGTGATTGGAAGTCGGAGGATAATAATATAAAACAGCCTCCTTCTTTGGCTGGGCCCGGGTAAACATGTGGACAGAGGATAATATGGAGAAATGTGGTTCAGCAATGGGAGCCTCGCGTTGGATGTAATAAGGCGGATGGTTGGTTACATCGGCCGTCCCGTCTTCTCTCTCCACGCTGATCCTGCGCGACGCTGACGAAAACAGCGGGGCGTACTGTGTTGCAACTCGTATTGAGTTCGATGCTGGGCAGCCGGTGGATGCTTCAAATTATTGTAGCATAAGCACTTGCAAGGCGGTGCCCAACAGTGAGGCGAATATACGAAGTATCTCTCACCTAATAATGGCGACGAAGAAGACGGTCTCCTGGATCGTCTTGTTGTTCTTTCAAATGCCGAGAAACCAAGCATGCGCCGCTGTCACATGATGAATGATGTATACGCCACACACCAAGCCCCCACGCGCGTCGCATTCGAATCCCAGGCACAGAGGTGCCGAGGTGACCGGCGTTTGCTGTCAACCCCCGGAGTGTGGAGTTCTGTCACTTTCAGAGGCCGGCCCTTTCTTGATGTGATCGATCGCAGCATCAGATTGCTCAAACGGTCCCATGTAGGGCACAGTCCACGACACACGTCGCGAATTTGCCAGCGATTCAAGTTGTCGTTGCGATGACACGAAACACGACTGGCTGGCCATGGCGGTCGCGGACTGCGGAGACGACTAGGTTCGAGACACGTGCATCCGCATCGCAGCCACCGGTCGGCATCGCAAAGTCGGTCAAGGTCCGGGCAGAACCAGGATACCCTTGGACAGGACAGGGCGAGATCCGGCGGTGGAGGGGAACAGGGATGGGTCGGGTGGTGAGATGGGGGGAACAGCGGGAGAGGGAGCGATCGTGTCTTGACTCCTCGTCGGCGGTGCATGGCCCCTGCTCGTCAAACCAATCCGAAGCGATGCAAATGCGACGTGTGACTGTGGCCTATGCGCGGGCGGACTTGGGCCGTGGGACTAGTGAGAGGTGGAGTCAGGTCGACTTTACCGTGTTGTCCCAGATCATCACAGCCTTGTTCCTTGGGTACGAAAGTTCAAGTTGCATGCACCCGAGCAGGCGCCGGAACCATCTGCCATCCCGCATCGGATGTTTGGGAACGGGGAAGAGGGAGGTGCTTGGTGCTTGGTGCTTGGTGCTTGGGGGATGAGATGAGCTGAGACCAGGAGGCTAGTTGGATAGTTGGACTAACTTAGTTCTAGAGCGGGCGAGCGAGGGAGAACCTGACGGGAGTCCTGAGTCCTGCCTGAGTCCTGAGAGGCATATTATTACCCATGAGCCTCCCACCATCTGTGCTGTGATCCGCCGTGCTGCTCCGACCGTCTGGTACGCAACGTGCTGCTGTTCCCCTACACCGACATCCGTACATCCATCCACCTCGTCCACCCACCCACCGACCAAATCATTCCGCCCAAAATCGACTCTTCCTCCCAATCTCACCAACATACCAACGACTGCAATCCATTCTCCCGGCCTTTCTTCATGTGCGAGGCGATTAGCCGGTGTACCTTTGTACTGATCAAAGGTTGTTCCTCCTCCGCGACCTGAGCACCTGACGCAATCGGTCACGATCGGGACCGCCGAAAGCTGCTTTCAGCCAGAGATCTCGTCCACCCGGAAGTACCCCAAATCATACAGTACCGTACTGCCGACCACTACCACTCTTCGCTTCCTCCTCCTCGTGGTCTTTTCCCTCCTCCTCACGCTCCTCCTCTCCACCCCACCGTCGCCGCCATGCCGTTTCGACCCGAACACTCGTTGTTACGAGTCGAGGTGCCGGCGTTGCACACCATCGACACCCGCTCGGTCGAGAACCTCTTCGGCATGGTGCGTACTCTAATCTACCGCGGCGCATATCGCGATCAATGCGACCTATACACTGACATCGCAACACAGTGGTCGCTCTTCTCCAAAACATCACACGCCATGGAAGACGGCAAGCGTCTCGAAAATCTCAGTTGGCGACTCTGGAATCGCGAAACATTTTGCTGCGCGCCCGCATCGAATTCCTCCTCCACCCCTCACGCCGCACCTTCCTCCTCCTCGATCCGCCGTTCCCTCCCATCCCGAACACGACACTCCGCACACATGGCAACGACGATACGCGGCGAAGAGACCGTCCCCGCGCTATCCTCCAGCCTGGATTCCGCATCGTCCGAAGAGGAATTCGAAACGTCATCACCCGTCGCCCCTCGCATCAACCACTCCGCCGACGCCGACATCACCGCCGAATGCAGTCGAAGTCGTGGCAACGAGAAACACATTACTCCCATAGACCTCGAAAAGATTGTCATCTCAATCAAGGAGACCAAACAACTGGAGCCGATCGAGCTACCAATGCCTCCGTCAATGTCCGCGTCGGAACCAACCACATTCACATCACAACTTCACGAGCCCACGCCGTCACCGTCCACCGAATCCACACAACATCTTACCCCGCAAAATCTGACCTCGTCGCAAGTGCTGGAATCATCTGCGTCGACCGTCGGTACGCACGGGTCACAAGATTCGGAAGCTTCTCAATCATCACAGGTGGTTGGCTCACAGGAGAGCTCATCCACTGAGATGAGCTCACATAGCATCGTTCGAGGATTCACTCCAGGTGGCGCGCCTTCATCATATCGCTCACAGACCAGCCTTGCTACGCAACCGACTCCCATCTTGAAGACTTCATCGCAATACCGACAACAGCCACCTAAGAGGAAGGGTCCGATGTTCACTATTGGCACCTCTTCTGGTGAAGATGAGAGCTCATTGGATAGTCACATGCACCGCAGCAACCTGTCGGAGAGCCTACGACAATCGGGCAGTCTTACCAGCACTGGGAGCAAGAAGAAGGCCTCGTTCAAGGATGAGGTCGCCGTGGCCCGTCCTGCGCAGTACAGCTCGGTATTTGGTTCTGACGATGAGGATGAAGACGGTGTTTCTGAAAGTGCCATTGACGATGACGACGACTCGTCTGACTGGGAGGACTCTGACGATGCGCAATCAGGACCGTCATCAGTGAACGGAGAAGGTCTCTTCCAACGTGTGGACTCTCGACCGAACCTCACCTCTCGAAGATCACTTCTCACCACCCTCATGCACGAACCCGACCGAGCAAGAGCGCTCGCCAACGCTGCATCTCGATCGACCCCTGCCCTTCGACGATCACGCACATCCACTCCGAATGGTCCCTCCGTCGCAACATCACCCGAACCAAGCTCCCATCTGCAAATCCCTGGCCACCAACAAACCCGCCCGCAACCGATCATCATGACCACCTCGAATACCCACCAACAAATGGCCCTCTCACCGAAAACCACCCGCCGGAATATGCTCTCGACCGAATTGACCGAGTCTCTCCGGAAGAACCTCATCTGGGAGCGCCAACACCGCAGTACGGGCAACCTCGCCGCGATGAAACGTCGCCATACGTCGAATGATGTGAAGAACCTCAAGCAACATCCCGAGCCTGGTCCCGTACTCAGCCACAAGGAAGGCGCAACGAAGAAGTTCACCAACGACTACTTCCACGCCGGGCTGGGCGAGTATCACGCAAAGGGTTGGTGATCGCATCTACAATCTCCGGTGCACATCCCACGCTGGAGACTCTTTTGATTTTGAACAGTCCTGCGGTTTAGCGATTTGATTTTTTGAACTTTCTGCGACCTCAGCGAAAAACGGGGAGAGGACTCGAGGTGTCCCTCAGAGGAGCGACTTCAATGCGCTGCCTTTTATTATTGATTTGACTTTTTACTTTCAATGATACCAGCATCGGCACAGAATTTACATATGCGAATCCTTTGGAGAAGGGAGAGATGGGATGCAACGGCGCGGAAAAGTCTGGTGCTTTCTCCGCGCAACGGCGATGGCAGATGGAGATCGGGTTGCGAATCGGGGGTAATACCGTCATCGATATGGGTGTACCATTACTGCTGCTGCTGGCTATGGACGGGAAGAGAGCATGGCGAATGCACTTCCTGGATTTCAGATAGGGCAGAATGGAAGTTGGTAGCTATCCCGCGGGATGAGAATATGGTCGAGCGACCTGTAATGCACACACACACACACACACACACAGAGATCCACATCTGACATTCAACCACCTCCTGTCTCCTGTCTATGGCGTGCGACTACTGAGCTCGAAGCTTACAATACAACGATGATCAGGCAGCAACACCTCTCACGCGCATAAGTTATCAGATGGACAATGCACGATGCAGGATCATCAGAAAGAGTCATCTGAAAGGTACAAAGCAGGACGCGCGCATGTATCATTCAGCGTCGACAACAAACAAGCTTGTGCTACAGGTACAAGTGGACCACCTCATTCAGTAGTGAGAATGAACATGTGACGACGCTCGCTGCGCCGCAGCACTGCAATGGACTTTGCATCCGCTGACCGCTCTTCCGGGGTGAGAACTGTAATGCTTAGAACATGCAGGATGTGTGCAGGACGTGTGCATGGAGTGTGGCGGTTGAGACGCAAGAACCAGGCGGGGCGGCTTGCAGGGTGCATAAAAAAAAAACCACCATCTCCAAGAGTGCAAACTCTCTCTCGTGCGTCTGTTACATGTATGTCCTACTACTGTAAGTGTGTAGAACTATTCGGGAGGTGTACGAGAAGCTTTTTCGTTTGGCTGCATGGAACTGCAAGTAACTCAACTGCCGCGCGACGCGACGAGGCTGGAACTTGAGATCTACAATGGTATGGGAATGGTTCACCTGGTTCGTTCGCTCCACTTCTTCCTTCGCTCTACGCAATGGCGAATCTGCCTCCCTCCCTCCATACGGAGGTACGAGGTTGACAGCACAGCACCAATTCGAAAGGTCGAACTGCCTGCCGGCCATCCGACGTTCAGCTGAAAAAGACCGAATCGTTGCCTTCGCGTCCATGGCTCGTGCGGACACTGGCGAGCATCAAAAGCGGGACCTGCTTCTTCAAGCCTTCAACCGAGAGAAGTCAGAAATCTCACGGCGGTGTTTCGCCCGACTTCACCCGACGATGGATCCAGAATTTGGAAGAGGGTGCGCAAGTGATCGACTAAGCTAACAGCTGGTGGCAGAAACTGGCATGAACTCTTTCCCCGCGTGGTGAGTTGCTTGTTTCTTTTCGGTTCGGCGTTTTGTTGGTCTCTGTCTTTCTGTCTTTTCGATCACATGCCCGGAGTTTCATACCGCGGATGATCGGCAGCTCTGAGACGTCGGCGCGGTGAAGGTGAGGCGCTGGCTTCTCCATGGTCGACGATCGACAGTGCGATCCATCATCGCTTCGGGCGCCGAGAAGAAATGGGGCTTCTTTTGTCGTATGGCAACTCACTCTTCAGATGTGGCGATGGTCGACACGCAGAGCCGGAATTCTGGGGGTGTATTCACTGCTTCGGGCATGGCGCAGGTGTGCTCAGACTTTGGAGAAGGTGGGTGAATGTCTTGGGTCGAACCCTTGGTCGCTGTTGGACTTCTTGAACGTCTAGGAGGACACAATGGCTGCACCACCCTCGAACCATGGTGCCCGTTTTCGTCGCTTGGATTCCCCTAGACAGCAGGGTCTCGCTTTCTGGGCTATCTCGGCCAAGGGAAGTGAGTTGTGGAGACGGCACAGTCGAACAATACGATGCCGTGGAAGCATTCCGAAAACTTGAGAGAGCGTAAGTCACTCATACGCCTCACATCGATTCGCCAGGAGTCATTCCTCCTGGATTTTTCCCTTTGCTTTGAGACTTCATTTTGCTTCTTCCTTCGACTCCTGCTGGTCTTCAGAAGCGCATATGACATGACCGAGAACGAACTGAACTCCGCTATGGTTGTTTTCGAAGACGTGCATTGGCGTCGTCGGCTCTGAGCGATTGCCGCATTCGGAAGGCAGGATGAAACGACGGCAGATGTTCATGCACGTAGCCGAGAAAGACTGAACGTCGAACATTTCGAAGTCGACGCGGACGTCATCCTCGTCGGAGAGCTCAGAGGGCAGTCGGCGTCTCATGCTCTACTCGGCGGTTTCGCTTCGAGTTTGAGATTCGTGGTTGGCTGGCTTGACTCGTCGGGCTGTCACGGCAACCTCAGAACATCTCCACGATCGATCGGATCGAATGTTTCGTGCGGATGCAGGAAAAACATGGCAATTGGAACATTATCCTCCAACTCTGCTTCGACTACAAAGTCAACAACCGCTGAGCGGTATTTCACAAAGCTAATCGCATGAACAGCTTCCATCATCCGCGAGGCCACGGTCAGGCTTCGATCAGCTCCTGCGCTGCTCAACTTCGAGGACACTCACTGTCAACATGCGACATGAAGATCGGAGATCTGAACGACGGCCACTCTCACAATCATTGCTCGTCCCTGCCAGCCGCCTTGGAGAGTTTCGATGCCGGCATCCTGATCCTAGTTGACACATGACACAAAATGAAAGCATCGATGAAGCCTGCGATCTACGGATTTGGGGCGGCGAGATTGCCCCGGTTGTCTTCACGGAAGAGACCGTGCTGGATACGACACTCGCGATGCGCCCGCTCCGCGATGAAGGGACCCATGCCTTTGGTCGGCAATCGAGGTTGGCGCGTTCGTCTCTGCGGCGATACAGCGATTCCGTCACACCATAGGATATGGTGTAAGTTCATTGATGAGAGCGTGGAGTCTCAAGTTTTGATGTGCCGAAGAGCTGCTCGTTGACGTTCACTGTCGAAGCACGCTGCATCTTATACAGCCTCTGCTCATCACCACGTCTCTCTTCCAGCCTCACACCCCTTTGTATCGTCGGGTCAGTCCTTTTCCGGCTGCTGACGGCCAGGATCTATGTAAAGGGTCCACCATTGCTCGTGATCTCTCCGCCTCTCCGCAACACTCCGCATCGACGCTGCTCATCGGCCGTTCCGCACAGCCTCTGGCTGGCTATTCCTGGATGTCTGCGATCCTCTCGGACGTCGCACTTGACCACGTGCCAAAGCAATATCGGCACTTCATCAAATGATACCAGGCCATCGCTGGCGGCAATTTCGCCATCCACCCTCACCCCCAGCCCTCATGGTTTCAAGGATCCCTCCCCAGTCTGTCCCAGCTTCCCAGACCATGTCGCCGGCCCGAATGCTCCCCGCAAGACGAACAGGTGACCGGTCCAAGTCCCCTGCTCCCGGATTCTCAGATGATCGATGACGGCACACTGATCTTGCGGAGTCACAGCCGAAAGGGGTCCATATCCGGTCAAATGCCGGAGCGGTTGTGATTAGCGAGGCGTTGAGAATGTCGACTCGGTCTTTGAGCAGAGCTCTTTCAGACAGAGTCGGCGTCTCGGACAAGGTAAAGCCTCAATTCCACCTTACAGCACTAGTGTGCACCGCCTAACATACCTGCTCGTTCCGCTGCCTTCGGTCATGCATGTACACAGCCACTGCACGTCTATGAGGAGCGACACATCCTTTTGGGCATGCTCAACGCAGAAGGAGTCATTTCTTACGGCAAAGGACGTTCCGGAGCTCTAAATCGCAATGGAGGGCGAGACTGCTACGGTTTCTGCGAAATGTTCAACTTTCATCTCATCATTCGACGGTGTCTGATACTGCCGCACAAACCAGTACAGGTCCTCCACAGGCGTACACGGCATCTCAACCTTCCTCCCTTCAATCATGGGAACAAGAGCTGGATATAGCAAGCGCGCCATACATTCGCTAATTGGCTACGGCTCCCACGCAAGCCGTCGTTCCCTTATCACCCTGGCACGGCTCCCCAAGCCATTGATCAAGCCAATATCTCCTCTGTATGAACTGCTCATCCTCCTTGTGGCATTTGAGGAAGACGGAGCCGGTCCCAGCGGTTTCTTTTTCGACCTACGCGAGACATGTCAGCAGACCCAAGACGTACAAGGAGGTCGACCTGCTGTTACATACGCAGAACCTCTTGCCGTGGACGCAGCGCGAGTCGGACGAGCCGTCGCGGCTACTGACGCAGCAGTAGGTGAAGTCGTCGATGTCGGAGTGCACTTGCTGGAATTGAGTTGCAAGTACAACGACGACAGCCATGATGTACTTCATTGCTGGTTGTCGCTATATGTTCTGAGATTGTGGTTGGTCCTGACGGTGAATGCAGTGATTGACTTACGAGTTGACGTGCGGTAGACAATGGGAGAGGTGGGAAGAAGGAGAGAGTGAGGTATACATAGGGAGAAAGGGTCTGGGGGAGCTCTGCACTGCCTCCAACAACCATCCCAAGCGAGCGTCTTTTCGTTATCTTCTTCGCCTCACCTTTTAGTCTTTATCACTGTGGGAGAGAAGGAGAGGAATTGGTAGGTAGCGAGCTTGCCTGGGATGGTGGCCTGTCACTGATGAGCTGGCATAAGGAGTCCAGGGTAGTTGAGTCGATGATTGGAAGACGATGGCAGTGAGGTGGCATGGGACAACTGTATTGCCAACTGGAATACTTTGCAAGTCGACATATTCCTTTCCATCGTATATCAAATCGATCACAAGACCTTGTTCACCCTCACAGCATTTTGAGATTGTCGGCACATCGATGAGTCCCCATCCGTGTCGCCAACTTTTCATTGCACCACTCGCCAACCGATCTTCGCCGACCACGTGTGCCATCCAAAGAGACCAAGCATTGAATTGTCCATCCAGGCCGTGAGAACACGCGAGCGTCACCCCCGGCAGGCTTGCAGAAAGTCGGCATCACAGTCCGAGTTCGACAGAGATCGAGCCGCACTTCATGGAGCGACAGAGCCCACACAGGCGTATGTTCCTCGACTAGAAGCTTTGTTGCACGGTGCTCCTCCCTGCCATGAGTCCTTCCCAAGGAAATATCTCCTTTGGGAGAATGGAGAATGGCATTTGAGTGAAACATGGGTGCTTCCGGCACTGTTCTCGTCGACCTACCCGAACTTGTCAGATCGCGTCAAAGGCAGTGGGATGTCAGGATGTTGTCACATACACAGTACAATCCGGAGCCGGGGTGAGTATTGATGCAATTTGGAACGGAAAAGCCACCGTTGGCAGGGTCGGGATCCACGCAGCAGAATTCCGTGCATTGGACTTGCTGAAGCAGAGTCGCAAGTGTGGCGACGATAGCCACGGTGCACTTCATGATGGCTTGACGTGAGCTAGAAGCTGCTTTCGTGTTGTCGATTGGAGTGGATGTAATAATGCGGACGACCAAAATGTTGCTCCGTCGAGAGGGAGGTGTGTGTGTGTAGGAGAGATTGAGGAATCGTGGGCAGATGGGATCATCTATATACCATAGAGAACCATGTGCGATCCAATATTAGACGAGAACCATCTCGAGCATCGAACCATCTCGGCTGTCACTGAAAGGATCACCTCACGGCGACTGCGGAAAACTCAACTTGGTCCACCCCGGTCCAACTCTGAACAGTGTTGCGAACCACAGCTTACCGCAGCGATCCTGCACGAAGGAAGGGATTGGAGTCCGTCCTGCAAAGGCATATAACAGAGGAGACCGCTCTCCTCTTCTATTCCTCACCAGTTCTCGTCTGCACCGTCCGAGTCCGATCGTTCTCGGCCACTCGGTGCAAGCTTTCAAGCTTTGAGTCGCTCCTCAACATCGGCCGTCGAACCATGTCGAATTGTGTTTGGGCTTGGAGATTGTAGAACACGGACCATCCGTTGACCAGGAGGCAAGAGCGAGCGAGCGTGTGTGGGGCGCAATGCGTTACAACCTACCTATGAGCCTCCCGCCGTGTCGCTCCGTCCGTCTGCGCAGGCTTCTCGAGCGGTCTCAGTAGGGATGTGAAGTCGTGAGGTCGGCATGTGACAATGAAGAGGTGCCAAAGTATCCATATGCCATATGTTTCTCTACACTGCGCCACAGTGCCGGCCGGATATTCCCTGCCGTCCTGACATGGCGGAGTTGATCAATTGACCGGTGGAGGCTAATGGCTGAGAGGAGGACAAAGATCGGTGGTCCAGGCACGCAGTGCCGATGGCGAGTGATGCCAATGCTTCTTCCCTTTCACGAGCTGCGGCGCCTTGAGCTGGACAGGATCCAGTCATTTGACATCATTGATCAGACCACCTGAATAATTCGATGTCGATATGTCGAGAAATCTCCGCGTCCACCTTCACACACACCTCCACAGAACTGCGTTCTTTGTCTGCATCTCGAGAACGAGTATCAACATCGCCAGAGAAGTTACATGCTACTTCCAAGTCGGAAAGTCCGCGCTTCGCTCAAACTCTCGCTCGAATATGGCTCTCGATCATCCGATCGATCTGTACGAGGGTATACATATAGTTCTACCGTATACGTGACATCGTCAACGATGAGCAAGATGTGGCTGTGCATGTCGGCAACCCGCGTCCATCAAGAAGAGGCAAGCCGGTCGGCGACTGACGGGCCAGGGAGCAGCAAGGATGTCGCTCCTGCGTGCATCAGCTCGAAGGCTTGATTCGAGACGATGATGTCGTGCAGGAGATTTTGAAGCTGCCTTGTGGAGAGAACTCCGCGAGATGACGATGATGTTAACTCAACGACGCATCTCTTCGCATCATGTGCATAGACAGAATTGCTGCTTCGGGGCGACAACGTCGATGACGTTGTCTGCGATGTCGATGAGGACAAACTGCAGACAAGACGAGGCGTTCGAGTGATCCGCGTAACGGGACTTACTCGATTGGACCGAGAAGCTGACAAGCAGAAATGAAATTGCCCCGGACCGATACTGATGAAGGTGTAGTGCTATATGTACACGTTGCGCTCTGGTTAATGTATGATATCCTCATACTGATCGCCCAGTCGGATGATATCGTCTTCCATGGTCTGGAACGAAAAGAATGATACAGCAGGGATCGAGGTCCAGTTGTACGTCTGTGACAGGACACGGAGCACGTCCTTCCATTCATCACCCAACCTTCGCTTTTTCGGTGACCTCCTGCACTTGATTGTATTCATCGCTCTCCTCATCCGAAGAAATCGCAGCCGCAGCCTTCGTCTTTGTGTCGAGCTAGACTTCGGTCAGCATACGCGGATGCAGCAGAAATGGAAGGCAAGTCACATACCCATTGGACAGAGAAGCCACTCGCAACGAAGAAGGCACAGGCCACAATCATCGCGATTGAGCCCTTTTGCCAGTAGGGCACGTCGGTGGCCGGATACATTATGATACCCCAGAAGGTATACAGCAGCGATTGACTCATTGACATGGTGTAGAGAATGACGGAGCGAACGGCATCATCGCCAGCGCGCTGGCAGATGGTGTTGGCCCAGCCGTACATAGTCGGGTTGACCATGTAGGACGTGCCGCTGAGGTAGAAGGCTGTCATGACGCCGGCGTCGGAGAGGTTGCGTTGGAGGAGGAGAACAGCAACGACGAGTTGCAAGGCCGCGGAGAGGATCGCGATCGGGAGGCGCTTGTTGGTGGAGTCGATGAACCAGCCGGCGAGGATCTGCGAGACAATGGCCACTCCTTGAATGCCGAGGGGATAGCTGTTGATGGCGGTCTGGTTGAAACGTGACTTGTTAAATTTTAGCCAGAGGAAGAAGAGGCCTTGGAACGCGAATGCTTCGAGCATGGACGCGAGGACGGAGAAGCCGGCGAGAAGGTAGATGTGAGGTTGTCTGAGGACACGGCCGAGGAGGGACCTCCATTGGATCGAGTGCGTGTCTTTCTTCTTCGGTGGGAGTCGTCCAATGGCGAATTTGATTTCGTCGTCGGAAAAGTATGTCACCGTCGTTGTCTCAGGTAAGTCGGGAAAGTAAAGCTGATCGATGTTAGACGTCGGTTCCAGATGAAGACGAGGTCTTACTCACGAATCCAAAAACAGCAACCGGCATGGCCATAAGACCGTCTAGCGAAGTTGTCAGCAATCATCCCATCTCTTTGCAGGACTCAGTCGGATCTCAACTCACTGATGATGAAAACCCATTGCCATCCTTTCAGACCAGCGCTCGAGTGAAGAGACTTGTTCATAGCAGTCATCATGATTCCAGCGAACATACTACCGACCTGTCCAACGGCGGTGAAGATGCCCGCGCGTTTGGCGATTTCGGAAGGTTTGCTGTCGGAGATCAGTTCCAGGGTTCCTCTCGAAAGTTGAAGGAGTCAACTTACTACCATGAGCCCATAACATACATCGAGCCACTGTACACCACGGCTTCACTTGCGCCTTGAAGGAATCGGACGGCGCACAGCTGCGAGTATGTTTTGCATGCCGCCGAGCACATCGTAATACCCGACCAAAGGACCAGATTCAACGGCAACCAAAGCCGCATGGGCACCTTTTGGATGATCAAGCTATGAGGAATTTGGGCGACGACAGATCTGACCCGAACTCTGTGTCAGTTCTCTCCTCTTCTGCACGAAAAACCCGGTCTTGCACACACCCTGCTGTAAACATGGAGAGCAGAATGCTGTACTGGTTCTTTTCCAGATGCAGATCTTCTTTCATGCCAGACACCTGTGCTTCCGATCAGAAGATGTTCCTTGAGATATAGCGTTCTCCATCTCTCACATATGCATTGGGAAAAGCGGCTCGATCGAGGTAGTTGAAGAAGTAACAGAGACAGCAATAGACCTGGAAGCGGACGTCAGACCGGGAGCTTCACCGCCTGGAGTGTCGATGCCTTCTAACCATGATAAACAAGTCTATTCAAATCGTTAGTAAGGTCAGAATGTCATGACTGAAGGGGACCCGGGACCATACCCAGCTTGAACACGAACTTCCGCTCGAGTTTGTCCATTTTTCGTGATGCTCGCGGCCGGGCAGGATTCAAAGGAGCGGCTGCAAAGAAACGCGGCACCGTGGAAGGCTGAAGGAAGGATTAGATAGTTCTCAGAGACACATGTGAAGAAACGTTGACCATCTTATCTCATTCGGCTCCACGCCTGCCTGCGCTCCCTTTCTGGTATTTGCCGCCGACATCGATGGCATGTCGTGGGATGTAGTGGAAATCTGCTCACTGCAAGGGTTGCGGTGATGTGACTGGATGAGGCTGCTAGGATGGAAGCCGTCATTCGCCGTTGATCGGGCGTGGGATTGCTGGTGGTGGGAGAGAGTGTACTTAGTCAGCCCCAGCGAATAGTTCTAGAACGCAATTAGGTTGTTGTAAGACGAATTCGTGGTCAAACAGAACGACGATGCACGATCGCCTGCGAACGCACGGGTTGGAGTCGCTACTAGATCGGTGCGAGAAGTGAGTAAAGTGGGACGGCATGGCGACCGAGACTCTTGTCCGAGCCGCCCTCTCTCATTGATGCGGATCATCGTCCACCACCATGATGGACATCGACAGTCGCACGCTCGGCCCGACGGTGTCCAACCCGCCTGTATCTAGTCCACTACAATGGGCCAGAGCCCTCTCGTAATCGTGCATCCAAGTTGTCAACACCCATTTCACTCGTCTTCTCCCACTCTACCACCTTCTCCCGTAAACATCATGTTCGGTGTGCATCCTGGGCGCAGGCTTCTTCGCCGGTTGACGAGGCGCACTCGTGCCCCCACCTCCATACACTCCGGTGTTCTTCACCGGACTGCTTACTCTGTTTACGTCCAAGAGTCTCTGATCTCCACCAAGCCTCTCATGCCCGCCTTCAATCGCTGCGTTGGCGAGCTCGCGTTTCTTCTCTTGTAGTTCAAGAATCCGCTCTTCGACGCTGTTGCGGATTTTCAAGCGGAAGACTTTGACGTCGATAGTCTGGTTGAGGCGGTGCACGCGGTCGATCGCTTGTTCTTCCACGAACGGGTTCCAGAATGGCTCGACAATGACGACGCGGGAGGCAGCTGTCAAGTTGAGGCCGAGACTGCCGCACTTGAGCGAGCAGAGCAGGATGCGGGTTTTAGCGTCGGATCTCAGGGAGTTGAGAGATTGTTCGCGGGCGTCCGGACGCATACTGCCGTCGTAGCGCACAAATCGCATGTTCGTTGCTTTGAGATGCGGCTCGATCAGGTCGAGCATTGTGGTGAATTGGGAGAAGACGATCACCTTGTGCTCGGGAGTCTCCTTGTGGAGGATGCGCAGAAGCTGGCGGACTTTTGTGGAGGGTGCGTGTTTAGCGCTTTTGGTGTGTCCAAGGCCGGAGAGAAGGTTACCCTTGGTCGGCTTGGAGTCGGACTCGGATCCAGAGTCTTCGGAATCTGATGCCTCGTCGTCTTCGTCCTCCTCATCAGTGGTAGCGTCTTCGTCAGAGTCAACCATGGCTTTCTTCCCTCGCCCACTCGCACGAGGTGGCGAGTCCTCAATGTCAGAAGTGTCGTCTTCACTTCTGTCCGAGTCGATAGTGTTGAGACTCTCACCACCGCCATCGGCGTCTTCATCGTCAGTGCCGCCAGCTTGACCCAGATCGACGTTGCGCTGAGGCTCATTCGCAATCCACTCGCCGTTGCCTTCTTCCTCCTCATCGCTGTCGTCGATGACCTTGCGGTTGCGGGCTCGACGAGGCTCATGCTTAATCTCAGACTTCTTCTGCTCCTTGATTGTCTTCTTCGACTTTTTCTCCTTCTTGGGCTTCTTCATCGCTGCAATGTCCTCCTCACATTCTGAACATCGCACAGCTCCACGCTTGGCCTCACCATCCGACATCCTAACCTGACAGACATCGCAATTCTTAGCCTGCACAGTCACCCCTCCCATCAATGCGGTCAAAGCATCCATCTCGTCTAATTCGCCAGATCTGGAGGTTTGCTGTGATACCGGCACACCAGTCGTCATGGCGTCCTTGTCCTTGCTCATGGCCATCTCAATGAGCTGCGGATGATCGCACATCTGTCTCAACCTGAGGAGCAGCACCAGGGCACCAATATAGTCCGTCTTCTTCCCGTCGTGCATCATGTCCTGCATGCGACGATCCGCCCGATCCTCCATTCGGTCGTAGAATTCCTTCTCCTCTGCATCAAAGTCGCATTCGATCGTCAGAACTTCACGCTTGACAATCTGCATACCACCGTTGTTCTCCCCGCCCTTTCCACCGAAGTTGAGAGCACCGTCCAGTTTGAGAATATCCTTGGTCCTGCGCTTCATGAAGGCCTTGAGGAAGACTTGTAGACGGCGCATGGCAAGCCCACCGCGGCCGCTCTTCATGGGCGTGGTAATGGCGTCCTTCCAAGCAGGCAGCTCGCAGTACGGCTTGATACGAAGGAAGCGGATCAACGATTGCAGTTCGTCGAGATTGTTTTGGAGAGGGGTCCCCGTCAGACACCATCTGTAGTAGCCTTCCAACGCGTAGCACGCTTGTGTAGACTTGGCGTTGCGGTTCTTGATACTGTGCGCCTCATCGAGCATGATTCGATACCAGTTCACTCCAAAACAGCCAATCCTGCTACCGCCCGTCACCGTCATGTTCGATCCGGCGTGCTCTGATGTGAGAGTCTGGAAGGTGGTGATTACCACATCGTACTTCTTCAGCTCCGCGCTGGACTTGGTGCGGCTCGGTCCATGATGCACAAGTACCTTGAGCGCGTGGCTCCGGGTGACTTTGGACTTGATCTCCGCCTCCCACTGCTTGATCAGTGCGAGAGGGGCAACCACGAGTGTGCCTTTGCCGATCTCTTTGCCAGGCAATTTCTGCTTCTTGTGCTCTGGCTTCGCATCTGGCGCCGGACGTGGATTTGTGAGGATCAATGCAACCGATTGCACTGTCTTGCCCAGACCCATGTCGTCTGCGAGGATGCCACCATTCGGCAGGACTCCTTTTGTCTTGCGCACTCCAATTTCCTTGTCAATCATCCAAGATACACCGTCCACCTGATGAGGCAACAGCTTCACGGTCATGCCATCGACAGTGCCGTCCTCTTCCTCTTCTTCCTCTTCGTCATCCTCTTCGGCCGTCTCTTCTGTCTGCTTAACACTCAACGCCGCGAGCTTATCAGCGAGGCTGTTCGTCTCCTTCTCCTGCTTGTCCACCTTCTTGACGCGTCGCCGAAGTCGGGTCCTACCCTTGTCGTCTTCATCATCAAAGGCACCCTCGAGCAGGTTTTTGATGTTTTCGCTTGCTTGATTCGCATCAACATACATGTATGGGTCTTGTGCGCCGAATGGCCCCGTGTTCGCTCGAATTGCCGCGTCTGGGTCGAAACGCTCTCCATCGCTGTCGTCGTCCGCCTTGGTCAGGTCAACGACATTCCGAGGAGGGACAAAGGGCTGATATTGCGGGCCGGCGTTCATGGAAGAGAAAGTCGGCTTCGCAGGAGGATGAATGGTCTTGAGTGCCGCATTTGAAGGTCTCGATATTTCGGTGAAGTCTGGATCGGAGGTTCGGCTGGATTGCAGCTTCATGGACCCGAGCGCTGCGGCTAAAGAGGTGGACTGCGAAGGCTGGCCTGGTAGTCGGAATTCGCTCGAGCTATGTGCTGCCCGCTGTGTACTCGCTGCTGGCTGTGGTTGCTTCGGCTTCGGTCTGGGGATGAATATGCTGGCAGGCGATTTCTTCGTGGGATGGGGTTGCGGGTTTCGTAGAGGGTTCCGCAGCGGACTGGCCGTGCCAAACTCGAGCTTATCGTCTTCAGGCGCCATCGTATCGTTCGAGTTGCGTATCGGTGGTGATTGTGATTGGATCTTAGCGGAGATGCTGTGAGGTGACGGTTGTCAGTGTCACATGCTCGTCTGTCTTTCCAAGGTATGCCCTACTTTGCCAACGGTGCTCGCTCTGCCTCGCGCTTCTGCGGAGACAAGTACTGTCCGGAGGACGTCCTACTGGATTTTCTCTCGCGTACCATCTCTTTCGGCGAATACCGCGCGTGTTGCTCCAGCCAGTTCTCTATCGGGGTATCCTTGACTTCGCGGTGGTAGGAGGGCTTCTTCGGCGAGGCGAGGGTGTTGACGGGGCGGAAGCCGGGACGGCGAGCGGGAGGTCGTGATGAATCCAGTTCGAGCGGATGGTTGTTCGAATTCACAACGAAGTGGAGAATGATTCATGTTCGGCGTGTTGATTTGTTTACACATGTCGTCAAGGGTCAGGCAGGCGCCAAACCTTATTGGCTTGGCGAAGGGCTTCCAGGTTCGGTTCACTTTGTGCATGTCAGAAAACACTCACGGCACTCATGCTTCGAGCTGAAAGCACAAGACCGCAACGTACTGCACAGCATATGTCGCTCCCAGTGGACTTCCGACGAGCATCGCTATATCGACAGACCGCAAGCGATGTGATGTCCACCCCAGACCGTCATACACGCGCCACTTGTTGAGATGGACGACGTCGACAGCGCGACTGAGATCGGTCCTGGGGCACGGCAACAGTCATCTATTGGAGGAGAAGGCGGCCACGGCATTGTGCGGCCTGGCCTATCACTCTCGCCGACGATCAGCCGTCGAGCATCAGGAGATCGGGCCCAAAGCATGAAAGCCCGAGAGCTGGACTGACTTTCAAGTTTATCATCTATCACTTTTGTATTTGCTCAAATCCGAATCTTGCTACACCCGCTTCAGCAAAATGCCGCCCAAGGTCAAGATCGATCAGGGCACCTATACCGGCCGAGTCCTGGAGACCACCAACCACCCCAATCCTATTGAGGCTTTCCTGGGAGTAAGATATGCTCAGCCACCTGTGGGAAATCTGCGATTCGCCAGACCTGTCGCTCTCCCTCCGAGTGACTCGATCTTCCAGGCCAGCGACTATGGATGTCGGTGGGTCCTCGTGCGATCCATGTCGAATCGCAAGGCAGAGGGCTGAACCTAAGATGCAGCGCTCCCTCTCAGCAATTCGTAGCCGTGGAAGGAGCTCCGGTCTTGGAACAAAGCGAAGATTGTTTGACAGCCAACATTTTCCGCTGGCGAGGAACCAAGAGCGATGCTGCTTTACCCATCATGGTCTACTTTCACGGTGGCGGTATGCTCGGTCTCATCGTGGTCTGACATCCTCTTCTAACGACGGCACTTTTAGCATACAACCGTGGCACGGCCTCAATGCACGACACAGCCTCCATGCTGTCCCATTCAGCTGCCCCCTTTCTGGCAATATCATTCAACTATCGGCTAGGTGCTCTCGGGTTCTTGAATTGTTCATTCACAGCCGAGAGAGGACTTCTGAATCTCGGACTTCACGATCAAGTCACACTTTTGGAGTGGGTGCAAGCCAACGCCGCCGCCTTTGGTGGTGACCCCAAGGCCGTCACTTTGATTGGCTTGTCCGCAGGTGCCCATTCCATCGGCCACCACATCCTCAATGTTAACGAGAAGCGTCAGTTGTTTCATCGAGCAGTCATCGAGTCCGGGGCAGCCACGTCTCGCGCGACCCACAGGCCGGACTCCAAGCTGCATGAAGCACAATTCGCGAAGTTTCTGTCGTGCCTTGGCTTGGCTCCGAAGTCTCCTGACCTACTAGCAGACCTTCGTGCTGTTTCTATCGAGAGATTAGTCGCAGCACAGAATGCCGTCTTTGAACAGTACAATCCAAGCATACGATGGGCATGGCAACCAGTCATTGATAACGACATCATCTCGAGGGTCCCGCTGGAAGGATGGCGAAGCGGACGATACCACGACATCCCAATCCTGACCGGATTCAATCACAACGAAGGCGCAAGATATGTTCCTCGCATGATGGGGACTTCTCAACAGTTTCGATCATTCTTCAAGGAGTTGTTACCTCAACTTTCGGACCAGCAGCTTGACCGGCTTGAAGATTTATATCCAGATCCGGAGCGATGCCCTGAGCATGCGGACAAGAGAGATCTCAAAGCACTCGATATTGGCGCACAGTACGCACGCGTCGAGAAAGCTTACGGCCACTATGCGTACGTCGCTCCCGTCAGGCAAACAGCACATCTCCACAAGGCGGAGACATGGCTATACCACTGGGCGCTGAAAGGTGATGTAGTCCTTGGAGCAAACCATGCCGATCAGATGTGGTACGAAATGATGGCGCCTGCTCGCAGGAATATCTCTCCTACGCATGAAGCGATTGCGAAGGCATTCCACGGCGCTGTGGCGAGATTCATTGTTCACGGAGATCCGGGCGTTGACTGGAGACCTTTTGGAGCCGAGCGAGAGACGATGGTATTCGGTCGGCACAACATTGAGGCGATTGGTGGGAAGGAGAAGGGTGAGGTCAAGGTGCTGGAGAAAGATACGTGGGGTGAAGAGCAGTGCAAATTCTGGTGGGAGCTGAAGGAGACGGGCGATCTTTGAGGTGATTTAAGAGACAAGAGGATTTGAATATACTGACGACTCTACAGATCGGGTGCGACTATCGGTAACAAATGCCCTTGAGATTGCCAGAACGCTGAGGTATCCCACCACTCCTTGCAAAATCGACCTCGATCACGTGTGCCATCCAAGAACCAAGCATTGATTTGTCCGTTCGGTGATGTGTTGCGAGAAGATGCGAGCGTACTTGTGGGCGGGCTTACGGCAGGTCAGCAAGATGGTTCGAGTTCAACAATTCATATGATTGCACGGTGCATCATACCTTTCCTTGTCGACAAGATCACATGCAGAGGTAGTTGTTATCAACCCAATGACAGCCTCCAGCTTTGTGGTTGTTCGCACCACAGCAGTCGTCGCAGTCACCGGAATCTGGATGGTTTCCCGATGGGGTGCATGCAATAGCGCCGATGGAGAAGGCGCACATCATGATCGCGAAGATGAACCGCATGGCGAATGGTTCGTTGGAGGATTCTTGACGGGTTGTTGTCGTGTTGCTAAGGGCTTGGGACGCTCTTGTCGTGGGGGAAACTGGAAACTCTTGACGGGCACACGCATACATATATGCTATCCACCCATGTTGGTCTGATTCATATGAGTGTGAAATGGGCAAGGATATCTGGATGTCTTGAGACCGTGTGCAATTTGACCGACCATCGCAGGGAATTTCGAAAATACGAGACGTCCATCTTTGATATTTAATAAGATGGAAATATCTGGTCGATATAGAGAGGTTCCCCCGAGGACGTGCGCTCTCTGGACATCGCAGGGATCCCGAAGATGTGAAAGTTGGATCTTCCACATTCCCGGAAGTGGCAGCACAGGAACCCTTGTTCTGGTCGGAAAATGCACCGGAAAACATGGAAGACCACTTCACCAACATTCTGCATGGCCGTGAGGCGGTGCTGCTCGGAAGACTGCTTTTCACCGGGTTTCAGTCTCCGGTGCTGCCGAACAAATCGGGTCCTCCACTCGCGCAATTGTATCATGACAGCCCCAAGCAGATTGCTTCATACATCATGTCGCAAGCCCGCCACCGACCAATGCGAACCTCTTATCAGCAGGCCCACAATATCGCCAGTGGTATCTCCAACTACCCGAATAGGAAGTTTAGGCGACCCACCTCGTGGCAACGACACCTTATGCAGAGCAAGGTCAACCGACGTGATCACAGCATCATTGTGCACGACTTCCGATAAGACATTGTCTTTGCTGATGGTATGATAGGCTGTGCAAGTCGCACGTCCATCGTTTGCGGAGCGTGTTGTGTGGACAGCTTGAAGACTTCTACCGCCGGGTAAGTGGCAGATTATGTTTCTGAAATATCTATAAGCCGCGTCCAGTGTGCTCTGGTCTTTGTACACTTAGTCTCTCGACGCGGTCGACGCGATTCCTGATACCGACCATTCGTTCGAACGAACGCAGGTCTCTCGAGGTCCATTGCTAGACTCGACCATCCGCTCTCGAATCCTCATCATGGCCGCAAGCCCCGTCGAGGAGAAGAGCTTCTCTCCCACGACTTCCCCTTCTCAGCAAGACATCGAAGCGGGCGAGTGCAAAGACATCCACAATGCCGACGCCGACGCAGCGCTGGAGTTCCTCCGCCATGAAGGTGCAATCAGACCGATGACCGCCGAGGATGAGAAGCGACTCGTCGGAAAGATTGACTGGATGATTGTGCCTCTGATGTGGTGCTGCTACTGCCTGCAGTACCTTGACAAGACTTTGATCAACTACGCCAACGTCATGGGATTATCCGAGGACACCGGTATGACCAAGAACCAATTCAGTAACCTGGCCCTCATCTTCTACGTCTCGTACTTAGTGCTTGAGTTCCCACATGGCTATGGCATGCAGAAGCTGCCGACAGCGAAGTATCTGGGGACCATGGTGTTCCTGTGGGGTGTCGTCGTGACAGCCACAAGCGCTTGCACGAGCTACGGAGCGCTTATTGCTACCAGAGTGTTGCTGGGCGTGTTTGAGAGTGCCGTGGCACCATCGTTAATTCTCATCACCGGGATGTGGTACAAACGGCATGAAAAGCCTCCACGGGTCGGGTTGTGGTATCTTGGAGTCGGAACCGGCACTATCATTGGAAGCCTGATATCGTTCGTGAGAACAGCATCGAGCTGAAGTCATCATACAGAGAAACTCGCTAACTTCTATGCAGGGCTTTCAACACGTTGAGAGCAAGGCGCTCCACAGCTGGCAGATCATGTTCCTCCTCGTCGGTCTGATCACTTGCACGGTCGGTGTCCTTGTCTTCTTCCTACTGCCAGACAACCCCATGAGCAGCCGACTCACCCACGAAGAAAAAGTGTGGGCTGTCGAAAGACTGAGAGAGAACCAAACCGGAATCGAAAACAAGCACATCAAACCGGCACAAATCCTGGAGTGCTTCGCAGACCCACAGACCTGGCTTCTGAGTCTGATAACCATCCTCAGCAATGTCCCAAACGGAGCAGTCAGCAGTTTCCAGGCCACGATCATCAAGAGCTTCGGGTATACTTCCAAGCAGACGGCGTTACTCTCCATTCCTTCCGGTGCCATCTCGATCATAGCGATATTGGGCTCGACTATCCTTGCAGGCCGATACAATCAACGAGGAATTCAGGTCTGCGCTCTACTCATCCCTGGTATCCTAGGAGGATGCCTGATGGCATTTGTCTCAGAAGACAACAAGGCTGGCAAGCTCATAGGCAACTATCTCACGAACACGATCGGTGCCAGTCTACCGTTGCTGTATTCGTGGGTGTCGGCGAACTATGCCGGCCACACGAAGAAGGTAGTCAAAGAAAGACCCACGACGTCACGAGTTATTTCCACTGACTAGTCCTAGGTGACCATGAACGCCATCCTCCTCATGTCTTTCTGCTTGGGAAACATCGTTGGTCCTCTGACGTTCACCGGAGAATCTGCTCCTGATTATGTTCCTGCCAAGATCACGATCATCGTCACTTGCGCTGCCGCCGTTTGTGTCGCCATCATACTTACGCTGTACTATGGTAGGGAGAATACAAGAAGGGACCGTTTTGCAGCCGAAGGCGGCAACGAATACAAGGACAACGTTGAGTTTGCTGATGTTACGGATCGGAAGAACAAAGAGTTTAGGTATCGATTGTGACGTGGAACACATTATGTGAAAGATGCTTGTGGAGCAGAAGTTTCGCATTAGAATTTCCGACAGAGAGAACGGCGCCTAAAGATCGACCTTTAGCGACGTTCGACGGCGTCGTGAACGTAAATAAGTTTTCCAACCTACAACAAATTAGACTGACTGTATCTGAGCGTTCAAGACTAGACGACTGTTGTTACAGACGCACAGGATCGGATGACTGCAGAGTTCTATCAAAAGAACCCTCCATTCTTGCCAGGAACTCTACCATCTTTCGACTTCGCCGAATTTGTCTCTCCTCCTCTCATCTCGACCTCCATATCCCTCCAAACCTTCTGCGCCGGATCCATCTCATCTCTCCGCTCCCTCCAATACCTTGACTCGATCGTCGTCTCATTGACTCTAGTCTGCACCTTGACGCTCCGATGCTTATCGTGCTCGCGAATGTCCACGATCGGCGAGTTGTCGTCTGCATCGAATGGCTCATCTAGACGAAGGCGGAGTGCCTCGATCTCGTCGCTAGTTGAGTCGGACGGGTGAGCTGGTGTTGGTTGCATCGGCTCGGTCGGAGGGACGTCCCTTTGTAGTTGATTTTCAGCTAAAGCGCGGTCGATGGCCGGCTGAAGTCTGTAGGTGACGGGAAAGGTGAAGAAGTAGTCCTTGCCCGGTTTGAGCTTGAGCGGCGGTGGAGGAGCTTTGCGCGTCTTCTTTGGAGCAAGCGTGAACTGAGCGGGCGATCCGGGCCAGGAGGTCGGAGATGCGCTCGGCGTGTCTGGAAACGTAAATCCCGTGTGGACGGAGCCGTGTTGAGATTGCACATCGTTTTGTCGTTCTGGCCGGCGGAATGATTCCGAGGCCTCCATTGTCTGCACGCGGTGTAGTGCTTCGTTGACCGGCTTTCGTTGCAACCTCATCTGTCTCCGAAGCATTTTCTGTCGTGGAGACGGAGGCATGGACTTGAAGACGTTGATCGGGAGCATGTTAGAGAATTGACTGTCGACCGAATCACGGCTCAAAATCTTAAACTCGCTGTCCTTTGAATCTTGACGAGATGGGATGCGGAGAGGGACCGGCTTGCGGGGGAGATTGTTGAGGGATGCGGAGAGGGACCGGCTTGCGGGTGAGATTGTTGAGGTGCGCCGGAATGCTAGTGGGCGAGAGAGAAGGGACTGCTGTGACTGCTGCAGATTCTGTGCTGCACATGGCGTTGGCGGTTGATGTGGGAGCTTTGCCGTTGAGACGCTCGAATGCATCTTTGCGGGCTTGATCCTTTGCCAGAGCCTCTTGTCGGGAGATGATGTGCATGTCTGGGTGCGCTTTGCCAATCTGCAGGCTGACATTACGCTGGAGCTGTGTGAATTGTTGATCACCATGCTGGCTAATCAGTGGCTTCGGCGAGGGAAACGGACGATGAGACTGCTCCGGAATATCATCTTTGGCCACAAGCTTCTCCATCACCTTTTCGGCTTTCTTGACCCAGCGTTTGATGTTGAGACCGGAAGAACGCTGCGAGTTTGCGATCGACTGCCCGCGAAGGTCATCTTTCTGCTCACTCGTCAACGGTCGCATTGTGTTATAGAAGTCTGCTGGATGCACGGGTGGAGGTTCATCGTATGCTATAGCAACCTGAGGAGCGGTGGTGGGTCTGGACTGAGTAACATCTTGATCCTCTTGCCGAACGAGCCCATCATCGCTGGGTACGATGGAGAACGACCTGCTCGTTGATGACATCGTCTGAGGTCCTGTTAGCGCTTCGGCGTCATCGGTGTAAGCCATCGCTTCACGGTTGGCTCTACGTACAGCAGATGAACGAGTCAGAGGGTGTGGTTGTAACTCAGACAGATACATGTTGTGCAACGCATCGAAGTCGTCTGGCGACTGGTGGTGGAAGTCGGTCACCTCGGGCTGAATGCTGAACGGCGAGATCTGCATGTCGGTGACACACTTTGAGCAGTGACAGAAGCTCTGGTGTTTGCTTGGAGTGCTCATCGTGATGGTCTGCGCTTGTTCTGTTTCGATCGAATCTTCCTTGATGCAGAGCTTGTTTGGAGATTCGATAACCGGTATCGAAGTCAAAAAGCTGTGCAGGAAGAGTGATGAGACGAAGGAAGAGGATCTTCGAGAGTGTGGTGACTGCTTTACTGTATGCGCTGAGTGAAGATCCGTTCCTTTGTGGTTTGTGTCGAAGACAGTGACAAGGCCATTGTGAATGCTTTGTTGTGGCGGACAAGCGAGGCTGTGTGAGTGAGTGGAAGAATGCCTTTGTGCGAGAAGACGGGAGCTGCATGCTGAGCACATCGCTGAGACACCAGCACGACGCTGCTGAAGTTGCGTCTTGGTGGAAGAGGCCGCGGCGAGTGGTCTGAGACCTGTGCTGGAGTGTTGTATCTGGGAGTCGGGAAAATGGTAACGTAATTCGTGGAAGCCGCAAGACTGGGTCAGATTTCTGCAGAGTGAACGAACGTATTCCCGCTGCGACCGGCGTTTGCAGACCCGCGGGTGAATCGCCGAACAGTTGAGCGACCTCATTGGTCGATTCGGTAACTTCCCCATTAGGAAGGAGTTTTGACTTTGAGATTCACCTGACCAACAAATTTGTCTTGTGCACTATTGTGGCCACCGGAGTCAAGGCAAAAAGATTACGGACGATCAGGGCCTGCTCGATTTCTCACAGGACCGGCGGGTTTCTGGCCACGCCTCGAGAAAGAAGCTATGTCCTTCCTCAGCCCAGGGTAGAGAAGAACCGTCTTAACTCGACCAACCGTCCGATTGAATATTCGATGAAGCAGCAAATAGCAGCAAATATGCTTGCGAGCGAATAAGTACTCAGTAAGCGGTACCTCCTGTTGGCAGCATGCGAATAGTTCGTGAGTGGTGGCGGACTGTTCTCGGCAATTTTGTTGCCAGACTGCTGACTGGCCAATTTCTCCTGGTATGAGACGTAGAGGATCACGTACAGCAAAGACTGCCATATTCTACGCCATGTTTTGCTCAAGCTTGAAAGGTGCAAAAATCTCCATCCCTCAAATGACCTCAAAAGGGTAGGACTCAAGCATAAGGCCAGACGTTGGGCAGAAGGACTCCAGATTGGTCTCGCCTTCGCACTGACCTTCATGGCCTGCGTGTGTTTTCTTGCTTTCGCATTGATTCTTCGATCGCTCGTCGATTTGCTGAATGCAGGCCAAAACACAACGGAAGAGTAGCCGAGCAGGAGGCGAAGTTCGATTAAAGAGACTGTTGCTCCATGTCTCACTCGGAATCTATGAGTCTCATCGTCGATGGACCAGAACATCGTCCGCTCGCTGGTAGATGCCGTTGATGAAGTCGTGAGGTCAGATCGCGTGTCCTATCCCATAGGTTTTGCATGCGCCCCACCAAGCGTCATTGCTTCCACGCTTCCATCGCCGTCCATGCCAAACACCAAACTTCACCTTGCACCTTTGCATGTGATCCACGTCACTTCACCACACCGGCCAGCTATATCAGAGAAACGTCCAGCCGAACAGCAACCTCGATCAGTGCTACACATCCTCCTAAACCTCATCAACACACCGTTCACTATCATCACACCTCACTTCCACCATGGCCGACGACAACGCCGCCACGACGGCTGACGACACAGAGCAGCAAATCACTTTCAGCGTGAAATCCTCCGCCGACGCCAAATACGTGGTCACAGTCTCCGCCGCCATCACCGTCGGCGACCTCAAGCAGAAGCTCTCCACCTCCGAATACGCCGACCTTCCACCCGAGCGGCAACGATTGATCTACAGCGGGAGAGTGTTGAAGGATGCGGATACTGTTGGCAGCTGCAAGATCAAGGATGGAAACACTGTACATCTCGTCAAAGGAGCGGAGAGCAATCAACGTCAGAACCCTGCGAATCAAGGTGGAGCGGCAGCGATACCCTCAGCACCTGGTCAGCCTGCTTCCAACGTGCCGACCAACATCGCCGCTGGATCTGGAACTGGCAATCCACTCGCACAACTGACTGGCGCACGATACGCCGGCTTCCACGGCTTGCCCGGCGCGGATACATTCGGCGCAGATGGCGGCATGGGAGCACCACCTAATCCAGATCAAATGTTGCGAATGCTGGACGACCCAAACTTTGCTCAGCAGATGAACGAGGCGATGAACAATCCTGCAGTGTTGGACATGCTACGGAACAATCCGATGATCAGGAACAATCCCATGGCTCGTGCGGCGATTGAGAATCCAGAGATGCGACGGATGATGATGGACCCAAACGTGCTCCGCATGCAGATGAACATGCAGCGGGCGATGGGCGGAGCTGGGGCTGGTGGCGACGCTGCATTCCCAATGCCCGGGCAGACGGATACAACAGAGGGAGGCAATGGCAGTGCCACGCAGGGTGGTCAGGGAGCAAATCCGGCAACAGGAGCTGCACCGAGCAATCCCTTCGCGGCGCTGTTTCCAGGTGCTGGTGGTGCTGGAGGTGCTGGAACGACGGGTGCCGGAGCTGGTGCTGGGGCTGCACCGGATTGGGGCAGCCTGTTCGGCGGTGGATTTCCAGGTGCCGGTGCGGGAGCGGGAGCAGGTACAGGTGCAGGTGCAGGTGCAGGTGCCGGCGCTGGAGCAGCCCCGGCAGGCCAGCAGAACCCATTTTCAGCTATGACACAACAACTCATGCAAAATCCCGAAATGATGCAGCAAATGATGCAAGCAATGGGGGGAGGTGCAGGAGGTGAAGGTGGCATGGGCGGCATGGGAGGCTTCAACCCAGGCATGTTTGGAATCCCAACCGAGCCGGCCGCACCGGCCGACAACAGACCTCCGGAGGAGCGATACGAGTCGCAACTACGACAGCTGAACGACATGGGATTCTACGAGTTCGACCGCAACGTGCAAGCGTTGAGGAGGAGTGGAGGGAGTGTACAGGGAGCGATCGAGTATCTCCTGCAGAATCTTTGATGACTTAGCGTATACCGACAGTACACCCTTTGCCCTGTCCGCTTTTTACGGCGTACAGGGTCAGCGCAGGCAAGATACGGAGATTCGAGGAGATCCATTCAACGATGACACTTTCAGTGGCATCGGTTGATAGCCATCCGTTATCAAGAGGAGACCGTCACCAACGCTGGGCATATCACAAGGACAGCAGTCTCGAGGTGACTCTACCTATCGACCGTCTTTCACTCTTCCTCCAGCCATGACGTGCCGAATATGAGACATTTCATTATCCTCGTTCATTCTCATGGAGGAAATCTTTGTGTTCTCTTTCTCATCACGCTTTGTCAAATCCAAATCACGGCCAGCGCCACCTCAGATCAGACAAAGCGACAATGTAGAGCTCTTGGGGATGTCGTCTTTGACGGTCTGCATACCATCACGAAGTCGAATGCTCGATGTCTTCTCAAATTTGTCAATTCTTTTCACTATTCAATTATCAGAAAACACATTCACTTACCGGCCAGATATTATTTGAGACATCTCGGACTTACATTCCACAAGACACAAAACACACAATCGAACAAGTGAACCGCTGCAGGCCAGCCTTCTCAACGACCGAGACCTGCGTCTATCCAAGAACTTTCAACCCGATTCTAACATATCCCGAGACACTGAACAATCATGCCCGGAAACGACTACACCGTTGCTTCGGTAGAAGCCCTCCGCGGCGTCTCCGATTATCCAACTCGACCCGCCCCTGCAAGTGTCGCAGCTACTGACTTTGCTGTCTCGCCCCAGGTTGCCGAGAAGCCCAAGATGGGGTTGAAACGATCTACTGGGGCGAGGAGGAGTGTGCGATTCGCGGCCTCCCCGCCTACGCTGAGCAGTGCCAGGTTTACACCGACAGCTGGATCGAGAGCAGAATCCTGGGAAGATCCGATGATCACACCGAGAGCGACAACGCCGCCGAAGAGTGGAGTGGAACTTTTGATGCCGTCGAGATACTCGCCTCCTTCGAGCAGCGATTCCGGGTCCACAATCAGTGAGGATTCTTCTCAGGAGAGCCGCTATGTTTCAAAGCCGGTGCGGGTTGTGGAGATGCAGTATGCTCTGCCTACGCTGGAGCCGGGTGCAGAGAAACGCCCTACCTTTGTCGACTCACCGCCATCGGGCCACAAGAGGAATGCCAGCAGTCTGTCTTCGCGTAGGGGCGTGCCAGAAGAATCCTTCGAGCTGTTCTTCACCCCGGTTGATGTGACCAAGTCGCAGATCTCCTTGTCTAGTCCGACTATACCGCTCTCGCAAGCAGCCAGTTTGGTGGATAGCGATGAGGAGGATGACTGCTTGACGCCGAGGCCGGACCTCTCGCGCCCAGCCAGTGCGATATTCGTAGGCAGCAACACTCGACCCAAGCCAAATGTGTCAGTCGACCTCACATTGAGCCAACTCGATAGCTTGACCGTTGCACTGGCCAAGTCGACATTGATCCAACGACACGTCCGAAAACACTGGTGGGATGAAGAGGACATACCCGAGGATGATACTATCTACTCTCTCAACTCCGTCTCGACATCATCGCTGCCCCGCTTGACCGCAATCCCCGCCCCACTCTTCTCAATGCCCAACACCTCCATCTCGATACCCTCCCCGTCAGCGACATCCTCCTTACCACCATCCCGCCCATTGCCCACTCCTCCATCTTCCACAAAACCCACTGGGCCTCAACAAACCAACATCGCCCTCACCGACCCGAAGATCCACGGCTCCCCAATCCGCTTCATCTCCCCTTCCTACCGCCTGAACAACATTCCCCTTCCTCTCGGTTCCGCAACCTTTCTCAACGTACCCCACGACACCGACGTGGAATGCACTCTCCGCGTCGAGCACCCCAACAACAACCACGGTCGCTGCAAGATTCTTCTCCAGAGCATCAACCAGACCGTCGAGAAGCACTCTGGAAAACAAATCTATCTCCTCGCCGTCGACATCGACGTAACAGACATCTTCCTCCGCGCCACCCTCGCCGAACTCGCCTCCTCCGCGGGGGTAGGCGTGGGCGACATCGCTTTGCCGTCTCCCACATCACCATCTCCTGCACCTCTTCCCACCATCGGCTCCAGCGCGAGTGTAGACTGGCTCGCGGTGGCCGATAGCTTACTCTCGACCTCCGAGTCGGACGCCATCGTCTCCGACGCATTGAACAGGATGGCAAAGCTAACACCCGAAGACTGCACGATGCAAACCCTCGCGCTGATGTCCGCTTTGGAACGGTTGAAGGATCAACATGCGGATTTTTTAATCATCGCCCCTTCGACGATTAAACATCGGAATGGTGCGCCGACGGGGATCTGCGTGCCGTGGTTGAGTCAGAGGTTGTGGAGGGATTGGTTTGGAAAGGAAGAGAAGAGGGATAAGAGGTTTGAGGGAACGAGGAGAGCCTTTGAGGAGGACGTCATAGAAAGCGTGGCGAAGAGATGTGCGAAGCGTCAGTCGGGGAGGGAGGAGATGAAGGTGAAGTGGGGCAGGGAGGAGTTGGTCGTGGGAGCGGCGAGGTTGGTCGGGAACGGAGGGGAGGATGTTTGGGTTGCGTTTGTGAGGGGGGAGTTTGGGGTGTTGATGTAGTAGAGACTAGAGAGGATGTGACTTTTGATCCACGAATGGCAAAGATCTGATTGTTGCACACATGTTCTACGCCTTCTCGCGTCGTACTCCCCTTGTCTGTACCTTTCGCTATCCCATATTCTGGTACGTCAGGATCATTGTCGTTGTGCACGTCGGGTGATGTTGAATCGGTGCCTGAGGCTGAACACGCTTTGGCATGATTGATTTTGTGGAAGGCTGCGTCCATTTCTTCCTCCACTGCATCCATCTTGGAACCAGCAGCGAGACCTCAGACCTGCCTCGTTGATGAAAGGATATCCTGACGCGGCCGTGCAGTGGCACAGCGCGCTCATCAACATTCGCCACTCCTTGCTTGAGATCCAGGCCGAGTATCAGTTTGAACTCATCATCCTCTTCGCTTTTCTTCTTTCCTTCACCTCCGACCGTCAAGACCGAGACCTTCTTCATTCCGACTCTCTCTAGCTACGATTTCCCACAACCGGTCTTTCACCAACCCTGCAATATGGTAAAAGACGGCGAAGTACATATCCACCTTGTTTTTGAATGATGTCCCGCCACGAACCTCACTCCCACGCCTGGACCTACGAAGGCTTCGACTTCTGCGACCACGACGATGAACATGAACATGACGATTTATGCGGCGAAGGGTGTTGCATTGTGCAACGCGGTCGTCACTCAGCCGACGAATTCTTGCCCTTTGAGACCGACCCGGAAGACACTGCCTGCTCCAACCTCGACCCGGAATATCCCCTGGAGCACATTGCTGGGCCGGCGTGCGGAGACACTCACGGGTATAAAGGCAATCACGTGAGTGCCCTCACCGTACAATGTGTGCGGACAGCCCGGTGCATTCTTCGTAAGCCCACCGGCAACGATGCTATGCACCACAACGGGGATATCACTCCCGCGTGGAGTTCCGAAGCCGATGACGAAGCTTGGGAGAAGACCTCCTGGATGCTAAGCGGCTTGAACTCTCTCATCACCGAGCGCAAGTTTGGCCCCAGCAAAGGCTGGTCGCCCGTTCGCCACGGTGTGAGAGAAGTGTGGTGAGACGATGATATGTGGCGTGAGGGCAGTAGTCATATCGGCATGGTGTTTCATCCGTGGTGCATGGAGGTATATCAGCGGGCTGCATTGAAGCAGAATAATAGGGTGGACATGGATGGCTTGGGAGAGTGGTGGAGGCTGGACCAAGTGGAAAAGGTGAAAAGATCCAACGGAAAACTGTTACGGTACTGCAGGCAACAGTATGACCACGAGAGGGGATC
Organism: Zymoseptoria ardabiliae STIR04_1.1.2; assembly: GCA_000223765.2. Taxonomy (NCBI): domain Eukaryota; kingdom Fungi; phylum Ascomycota; class Dothideomycetes; order Mycosphaerellales; family Mycosphaerellaceae; genus Zymoseptoria; species Zymoseptoria ardabiliae. The sequence continues at coordinate 1,724 of AFIV01000163.1, read as the reverse complement.
AGAATTCTTAATCACCGATCCGTTGAAAGATGCCAGATCGGTGAAGATGCTTCTGGAGGCGGTGGATACCTCTGAGCGCTTCAATCCAGCGGACAGCGCGTTCCCACCGAGGGCGCTCAACAAGACAACGGCCCAATCAAATCAGGAGCAGCAGAACACTGCACTCGATCCCTTCTCGACGCTCCCTGCCGAATTGCTCCAACAAATCCTCGTCCAACTTCCCAATGCTTCCATCGGCGCGGTGCGCGAAGCCTCACGAGCTTTTACCCACATTCCCATCTCCTTTTTCCATCCACTTCTCCGCAGAGACTGCCCCTGGATCTGGGAGGCCGATCCGGAAATTTCAGCCGCGCTGCCACAATACTCGCAGTGGACCAAGGCCGTCATCGACCAAGGCCGCCCGCAAGCTGAATGAGAGCGGCGATCTAGTCTCTCGCGAGGAGGACAAGATCGCTGCGGAGCAGCACCGTACCGCCGCCACAGCTGATGGGGAACGACGAGGACCACGTCATTCCGGTCTCCCTCTCCCACGTTTCCAGACGAATTGGTTCAAGCTGTATGCGTCGGTGAAGACTCGCGGCCATTCCGTTCCCGGGCTGAAGAATCGCAAGAGGATCTGGCGGGATTGTGAGCAGATTATTACGATGATCGACGAGATGAGGGCGAGGACGGCGTGGGAGGACTTCGGATTGAAGAGGGTTTCTGCTAAACCCAGCATGCCCTGCGTTTTCAAAAGCTGGACGACTTTTTCTTTCTCGAGGTGTGAAGTAGCGATGTTGCGATGGACCAAGCAGAATGACTGTCACGAAAGCGAGGAACAATCTCTCCCTGCTATTGCGAGTAGCATAGATACGTATGTAAATTGCCTTGTCGATTTCACACCTCGAAACATTTCCACCTCATTCCCTCGTCATTTCACACCTCGAAACATTTCCCACCTCATTTCCCTCATGTCTCTACTACAACTTACTCTCCTCCACCTCCGGCAAGTCAATCACCACCTTCCCCCACGTCCCTCTCGATCCCAAACTCTCCAACGCCTCCGGCACGCTCTCCAACCCACGATATCTCCGATCCGAATAATTCGTCGCGACAATCTTCTTCTCCTCCATCAAGCGCAACAACTCGACCCACACCTCGGGGATCCGCTCCGGCTGAAACTGGGCGTACGCGCCCCAGTGCAATCCCGTCACGGCGATGTTCTTCAACAGGATCCGATTCGTCGCCATCCTCTCAATCGGCCCGCCCGCGAACCCCACGACGATCAACCGTCCATTCCACGCGATGCACTTGGTGCTCTTCTCCACCAACCCCACGGGATCGTACACGACATCCACCCCCCTCGTGCCCCCCGGCGTGAGAGCCCGCACCCGCGCAGGCCAGTCGTCCGCGCGATAATCCACCCCGAAGTCCGCGCCGAACCTCCTCGCGACGTCCAATTTCTCCCGCGTCCCCGCCGTCGCGATGACCGTCGCGCCCAGCGCTTTCCCGGCCGCGAGTCCCACCCCGCCCGCCGCCGCGTGCACGAGCACCCACTCCCCGCGTCGGAGCCCCGCCCGATCCACCAGCGCCGCGTAACTCGTCGGCATCGTCACGAATAAGCCCGCGCTGTCGGCGAAGGTCCACCCGTGCGGCATGGGTTGCAATTGCGACTCGGGGGCGCAGACGTGGGAGGCGTAACCGCCCTGTCCGGAACCGAAGACGTGGTCGCCGACGCGGAAGCG